>CABFOQ010052610.1:0-12504 GCA_900660455.1 Gephyroberyx darwinii
CCTCTAAGGCACGTCATGAATTGAGCTTTACAGTGGAATATGCTGGTTGGTGCAACGGTCCTTGGTGTGCACAGCATAGTAATAGCACAGTAGGAGTAGGAGTAGTAGTAGTAGTAGTAGTACTACCAGTAGGAGTAGTAGTAGCAGTAATAGTAGTAGTAGTAGTAGTGATATCCTGGGTTTCAGTGGAGAGTTTTAGTGTCCCATGATCTAAATGCTGCTTAAGAGGCTTTTCACCTCTGCCACATAATAAAACTCTGGGGGAAACAATAAATACGTTTACTTTGTTTTTGTCCCCCTGATTATGTTCATATTTAAAGATATGGAATATTGGCAACAGTATATCGGCTACTGGCAGCTTCAGTCCAAAAGTATTGCTATATTGGCCTTCAAAAACCCATATTAGTCCAACCCTAGTATACCACTACCTCATTCTCAGATGAATACATACAAAGCATGTATGCATGAGTCCTGATATGGAGATGTACTTAGTGTACTGTCAATAATGCGGCATTTGGCCAGTGGTCAGAGTCTGAGAGTGTGCTATGGCTGTCTAGTAGTCAGAGGACTTGAAGTGGAATGGTTTTGTCCGAGGATAGCGCCTGATAAGCTTTCAGTTCAGTCTTCATGATGCAAAGCTATGTATAGGGGAATGTGAACTCTGCTTTACCTCGTTGTCCCCTGGGCCAACCTCCCTGACTCTGCCTTAGGCTGAAAATACAGAAAGATAACTCTACACACACACACTGTGTTGTACGCCCTGACTGAGGAGAGAAGTGTGGCTGACTGGAGAATGATTTTCTATCTCGGGGAGAAGAGTTTCAAGAGTTGACTTAAGTTGACACAATTTCTTTGGCTGACTCAACTTCATCTACTGTATATTCTGTACTAAGTGAAGTCCAAAAGGGTCTAGAGTGAGTGTTCAGTTTCCAAGATGCCAGACGGCCTAACGTGGAGGGTCATATCTGCTACTTGTAGGTCAGACCAACAGCTCAGCTGCAAGTGCTAATTGGGTCGAACCTGACCATGACTGACTTTCCCTTGGCTGGATGGAAAAAAGGAGATCAGGAGGAAGAGACGAGACGGTCTCCAACATAAACTTTAATTCACCTTGGGAATGCAAAATAAGGAAGCGGGAATCAATGGGCCCCTAGCATTTACACTTTGTTATTAATGAGTCCAAATGCTTCTCTGACAACCCCCAGAGCTGGTTTGGGTGGTTTTAGAGTGTCCTGACCTTCATGACTGTACTTTGTCACTCTCCACTCCGTGCTATCCAATATAGCTGAAATGTCTTAAAATATATTAAGAGAAATGAACCGCACTCCATTCATCTCCACTCTCTGCATTTATCAAAAAGGTTAGCCCCGGGCTGAGAGGGCGGATGAGGCTTTGCCAGAGCAATTCTGTTTGAAACTAGAGAGAAAAGATGAGTGCTCCGTGAAAAGGTAGTAATTGTCTGAGGGGAATCTCAAGGCATTCCAGGTATATGGTTCCCAACAGTTTGTGTCTGTGCATGTGCTGTGGATTTGGCTGGATTTGTTTTTTCCTGTGAGGTTGCAGTTACAGCTGAATATTAGGTTGCAGTCGTGTAGGTCAACACTGTGCTGTTGAAGGTCATGATGAGGATGCTTGCAAAATAGATAGGATTGTGGGCCTATACTGTTTTGTACTGGAATTATCCATATCCATACACTGTGGATGTGCTCCAGTGGCTTGATAGGTTTCATAGGGCAAGCATGCACTGGATCGCTCCAAGCATGTTTGGAGCGATCCAGTGCAGTTCATTAGGAATGAGAACATAATATGAATCAGCAACAGGAAACAACCCCAAAAAGTAAGTGTTGACATCTGATAGCCAGCAGTTCCTCATGCTTGGAAAGCCTAGCATAACAAAATGAAGTGAGGGAAAACCGCAGTCTGGGCTGAAGCTCATATTCAGATATTTCTTCATGTGTTCTTAACACCAGAGCGAAGAGGGCAGACAAGTCCATCATGCTTAGTTATAGGGGCTGGCTCGGACTAAACAAAACAATCTGGATGTGATTGCAACCAGAAACTACCCATAGTGTGTCTGTGTGAATGCGTTGCTTTGGCCTCCACCAACAGCTCTTCATTTGCACTGCTATGTGCCCCATATTATGCCTGTATTATGACCTTCCTTTGCATCCAAATATCATGACTTCTCTTTCTCTCTTTCTGTGCTTATGCTACAACCATGTCTACTTGTTTTATGTGATCTACTGCTGTTGCACTTAAAACATTTCCTTTGCTCTCTTAATTTCACAGACTTGCGTTGCCATTTCCTCACTAGTATTGCCATGACAATGGCCAGCGGGCTCCACACCGACCAATTCAGTTTCTTGTACCAACCCGAAAGTGCTCAGAACCTGAAGAGGTCAGTGTAGAAAATGTTGTATTTTAACTCCACAAACCCTAATGTGTTGAACATCCTAGGTCTGTGTGGGTGGTAGAGGATACGCCTTTGCCCTCATCAGCCTCCACACATCAATAGTTATGTTTCTGTGGGGTTCAACATTTTTAATGCGAAAGCATGGTATCAACTCACATTTGCCTTTTGATCTGTTTTCTGTGAACTGAAAATGTGTGTGTACTGAATAATGTGAGTCTATCTTTATCAACATGTAATCTGTATGCGCATGACTTTTTTTTTTTTTTTAAATGTGGGAAATTTGTCAAGCGTATGAAATACTATTCTTTCTTTTAGGCCTAGAGGTGCACTCTGCTGTGTCTTTGAATTTCACTGTCATGGCAGTTCATCCAGGAATGCCTTATTAGCCACATTGTGCATGGATCAATCCACTGGGCACTTGGGAAAAGAAATGCTTACGCAGTGTTTCCTCACCACAGCCTTTTCTCTCTGCATGTTCTGACTCTGCTCATCAGCACCTCTTCACCGCTGTTGGGTGAAAACCACACATCTGCAACTGCAAACTGACCATTGTAGGATTAGAGGATGATTAGAAAATACATCAATAAGAATACGTCAGTAATAAAATAAGCATTATATTCTTCATTCCTGAAAACCATTTTTTTGCAGATACTTGGTTTTTACTTGAGCAGTTTTATGAAGTCATGGCTTTTCATAGTCCATGTTTATAAGCCTATTGCCTACAGGTTCAGACACAGTGCCGTTGAAAACATCATATGCACATCCACCTTTCTCATTGGTGCTAGGCAAGGATAAACAGTGTGTTTCAAAATAATCTCTGACATTTAAAAAATTGACACCTACACATACACCTACACACCTACACGATTCATAGTACAAAATGGAAATAAATTATGATACTTTTTAAAAGACAGTAGGGAACGTCAGTCCCAGGTGATGTTTTTTTCCAGAATGGAATACAACTCTTAATTATTTGTAATAATTTATTTTATTAGTAATATTTGTTTGTGGAATAGTAATACTGTGTTTGGGCCACACAGTACCGAACATGCCTAAAAGAGAAGGTCCATACTAAAAGACATCCATCGTCAAGAAACCTCGGGAGGGCCTACTACCAGGACGGTCAGGCGATGCAATGGGTGCAAACAAAATGGAACATAAACAAAGTAAACAGACTAAAACACAATAAGGACACTTGGGTGAAACAATTAGATCTGATGTGGGGCGTCGACAGCAGCTCAGTTAGTATTTGTCATAAGAGTCGGGGACAACAAGGACGCCAACACTGCCCAGCCTGCTCAAACAGATAGGAGACACACCCCATACACACCACAGACAGACTCACGTACTGTCACTCACACAAAGAGACATGACCAGCATGAGTGAACAGGTGCACACAGACCTGAAGGACAAGACATGTACAATAATAGGTGTTGATCTTGAACTTTATTTGGAAAGATGAACTACATGCTACAACATGGGCTAAGTAACATCCTGTGTAACATCCAGACATGCATGCAGGGTAACAGAACTGGTAGCTGGCTAGGCTGCTTCCCACTCACTGTAGAGAAGCTAACACCTACCTCAGACATCCCAAAATAAACAAGTGGCTTTCTGGCAAAAAAAAAAGGAATAGCAGTAAGATGTGGTTCACAGTATGCACATAGCATCATGACTCTATGAGTTGAGAGAAGTCAGATTACAAGGATTGAGTCAACTTTAAAGCTGCAGTAGGGAAGATGTTAATGTAATGTCTTAGCAGCCTAAGGCATGGTGGGAAATCTTCTCGACACACAGTAGTGTGTTTTTGTTAAATAGACAATGAAAGTATATCTTCCTTATTTGGGATATCTTTGTTACGATATGAGGTTTAGATAAGGATTTTAAAAAGTTTTTCCTCTACAATATATGAAATAATGAGTACCCCTGTAGCATTCCAAGTATGATACTTGCCAGTATGATTGATTTATAGCTGTGGCTCCAAAAGTGGGTCCCCTGACCACCACGGGTCCTTGAGCGTGTCTCAGGGGGTTTACCAGCAAAATGAAAAATGCTTTAACTCCTCTTTTATTGCATTCCCTTGAGGTTAGTCCAAGAATGTATAATGAAGTTTCACATTCTCACCTACAGTCTAGACAGTTATGCAATTCTACACTAAATCAGTAACGGCAATGTCTTCTCAAATGCAGGATCCCTGGCACAAAATGTTATTGAATGGGGTTTTGTGGTCTAATGTGAGTCCTTTATTTGGAGGTCCTTGAAATTAAAACGTTTGGGATACAGTATATCATGAAGGTTTCAGAGGTGAAAGGAGATTTGATAAATTCTCTGGGGAAGTCAGGAATATCAGGGAATTTTTACAAATGGATCACTTTACAGGAATATAGCAGGATGTATTTTCAAACTTGTTTCATGAATTCATTGCATTAGATGCTGGTTTTCAGTGTTCACCCCTTTTCAAAAATCCATGAAGGAAGACATTTTTCTGTCATGGAAGTGCTGCGCCATAGTTATGGAAAGTCATGGAAAACCGCACCGAACTGAAAGTCTGGAATTTGACATGATATCTATAATCACAACACTTCAATTCTCATCTTCTTTCTTACCAGACACTCACTCTCTCTCATTCTGGTCTGTTGTGTTGTGATGTATTTCTAATCTCATCAGTCATGTAGCTGACTTCTTGGTCTATTTTTCCTCTCCGGTTATCTTATTGATCCACTTATTGTTCCAATGCCTCCCCACTAACTATCAATCTGTTCTGCCCTTTCTTATCTAATCGCTCCCTCTTTCATCTCATCTTTCTGGAGGCACTCTCCTCCTCTGCAGCTGTTTCTCTATTAATACATTCATCTGATCTCTGTCTCTGTCTTGACTGGCTACTCCTCTTGGCTTATCCTTTTCTTTCAACTGTGTACTAGCTATCCGCTTCACTCAGACAGCTGTGTGGCTTTAAATACCTTAGCAGGAGAAAGCTGCCCGGTGTTAATTTCTGAGGTAATTGCCTTCAGTTTGTTCAATTAGACAAGAGAAGAGAAGATAAGGACATTAGGCAGCTCTGATCTTGACTGTTAAGTCTAGCCTCTTCACGGTCAAACACATTTCTCATCCGTAATGACACTGTCCTCGTACGCAACACAGGAACACCGAGGCAGTCAAAGACGGATGACTACCTACAGTCAGCCATTGAGAGGTGACAGGGCTCATTCTGACGCACATATATGTGGTCGATCCTTACCCTCCAGGGAGAGGGGGGTGAATACAGAATACCTCACACACTTGTGCGAGATGTGTGATTATTGAACAGGTGGTACGCTTTTTATAGTCATGTAGCTGACACTCTTATGCAGAGTGACTTATAATGATTGAGCAGGTAGGGGTGCAGTGTCTTGCTAAAGGACACTTAAACAGCTACTTGGTTGATGGGTTGTTCTATTCTGACCAATTATAGGCAGTGTGAGAGGCTCCAGGTGTATCTATGTAGTAGTCTAGCTAAGTTTTGAACAGAAAAATCATGTATGTGTTACCTTGTTTTTGCCTTTCATAACGTTACATCGCTTTGATTAACTAGGTATTAGCAAGCTAGGTATTAGGTAGTATAAATCTAAAATAAGCATGAAAAAATGCTCAGTTAAAATTACTTTAGAGCTTATTTTATCACGCATCTGCAGAATGTAAGATGCTACACTACTAGGTGAGCATTTTTCAGCCTCCCAGCTTTCTCTGGCCACATCCAAAGGGCCTCGGGCCTGCCTACCATATAACAATTCAACTGGCGAGAAGCCTGAAAAAGGCCTGAGGAACTTCCCTATAGGCAAAAAGGAGGAAAGGAATCCACCTCTCCCAGTCTTCATATCTATCATCAACAAACTTTTTCAGCATTTGTTTCAAGGTGTAATTGAAGCGTCCGGCAGGGGCGGAATGGTAAGAAGACGTCCTGATGCCTTCGATGCCTAGTTGAATGTGGAGGGAGTGCATGAGTCGCAACATAGAATTTGTGCCTTGATCTGTTAATATTTCTTCAGGAAAGCCCACCCTAGACAGCTCTACAAAACACCTGATGATGTATTTCACCTTAATGGACCTCAAGGGAAACACTTCAGGGTAGCGAGTAGCGTAGTCACATATAACCAGAGCAAACCGACATCCAGAACTTCTCCAGTGGACCCAGTACTTGGGCTTACCAATTATTGGAGTACCAATAATTGGTAGGGGTTGCAATGGAGCTCGGCCAGATGTCTTGGTCAGATTGCTAGTTCCTGTCATGTGAGCATCTGCTCTATGACATTGAAATGGTTAAAAGAAAAAGGAGGAGGATTGGAATAGACAGAGCTATAATCTGTCTCTTGACAGTGGACTGCAGCAGTCGGGAGTCAAACAGCTGAAAACAGCAACAGTTTCAAACAGTTCACCACATCTTAAACTGGATTCCAATCCACCTAAACTGGTTGACTTAACTGGTGTCAGGAGCCAAATATGGAACTATTTTGCTCACTTGTGGTAACATACAAAACAGTTCTGTGACACTGCTTGATGGTTTTTCTTGTTTGCTGTGGTATTGTAGTAGTATTGGATTTTTAGATATTAAACCTAGTATTGGCATCAAAGTCAAAATTCTGGTATAGTGACAACACTACTTTCTTCACACTAAATCCACTTTCAACACCAGCCTTTGCTTCCAACATATTCAGGACCTGCAATATGGAGATGACTACACAATCCTGGTCTACATCCCAGCCACCACATAACACATGCTAGATATTGTGTCTCCTATCTACCACTTGATAGACCTCCATCCCCATAAAGTTTCAAAAGTACACCAAGGCCATCCAGCTGTCCTCTTTCCTTGGCAGTACTATAACAAGCTCCTGTCTCATTGATGACAATATTCAGGCTTTGATTTACCTCTCAACTGCTTTTGACAGACTGCTCTTTAAGGTTTTTGATAACAGCCACCAAAGAACATCAACAAAAACTGCTGTCTACCACGCTGTGTGTGTCAACACTATTATATGGCTCTAAAGCCTGTGAAGCCTGCTGCTTGTTGTCTTGATTCCTTCAACATCAGATGTCCCCAATGCATCCTTAGCATCAGCTGAAAGGACACCATTCTCAACAAGGAGAACCTTCAGCGTACCGAGTCTGTCAGCATTAGCGTTGTCATGATAACTAAAATTTTAACACAACTTAAATACTATTGCTAAGATTGACTTCAATGTCAAATTTAATACTTTAACCAAATGCATCCTGCAAGCTGAAATTCCATTTCACCATCACCTCTGGAGGGTGTATTCTTATGAATTGGAATAAGAAAATGAGAAGAAGAAGGATTTGGATAGACAAAGCCGCAGTCTGGCCCTTGACAGTGAACTCTACTCTGAACTATTGGTTGGAATGAAAACCTCCAGACCCTAGGGTCACGATGGAACATGATTGAAAACCACAAAAGCTGTGGTACAAGGACCATCTGAAAACATGAAGTAGTGCAACATCAACCTTGCTGACCTTGCACCAATTGCAGGCGACTGTGCACTACCTGTTCCACTCTGAGGTACAATATCTGGAGGGGCAACACACCCAAAAACACATCAGCAAGCTGAACCAACATCATGCCGGCCCCCTGACCCGAACCTCACTTGTCCCAGCTACATTAAGATAAGCGACTCCAGGATTACATTTCGTACTCGTCTACAGTGATGTTGCCAGCATTTACAGCCACTGGCAAATATATTTCTTATTAATCACAGCAACTGATGTCATCTTTGATCTCAACAGACTGCCTCAAGCTGTCGAGGTGTGTGAGAGAGCTGGAGAGCCTTGTAGAAAGATACAAGTGAGAAAATAGGCTGACTGATCTGGGAACTGTCAGTGTCTCATCTGCTTTTATGGACAAGAGGCAGAAATACCAATTTCTACACTGACAGTAGCCTCAATAGACCAGAATGCAATGCAGCCATTCGCATTTGCATTGCATTTTGAGGAAGGGGTGTGGCCATGACCATTAACCCTCCCCAATTTCCACAAATAGTTGTTAAACTAGCTGTATTTATATGCCTACCTTTGTTTGAACATTCAAGTTCAAGCCCCTTCTCTGGGGGTTATTGAAAGGCATTCTGGGAAATGTAGGAAACTGTTAACTGAAGTAGACAACGTGGGTTGAGGGAATGTAGATTACAACATTTCATCACAAAAGAACAACAAATTAGTTTATTTAGCCGTGCAAGAGTTTCCGAGGGTGGATTTCCCTTTTTAAGATGGAGGGGTCAGGAATATGTCCTCAGATGGTATCAGCCATGATAACCGTCATAACCTCATAACCTTTCCCTTTGCCTTCTCCCTCTCTCTCTTTCTGTCTCTTTATCTATCATGCAGTAAGGGTAAAGTGTCCTCCATTATGAACCCCATGTACAGTCCTGTCCAGCCTGCGACTCCCTACGGCAATCCTAAGAACATAACATATACAGGTGAGCTCCACAACAACCACATTAATGTCATATTATCACTTGGTATAACTGATAGTGTTTGCCACTGTTCAGCTTGAAGGGGCAAAGAGGTAAGTTGGGAAGTAATGTGAGACTAAAAGCTGTTTTTTGCATCAGCAAACAAGTCTTTTTATTTGGGGATTCTTCCAACAGCTCATGTTTGCAGGGTTTATAGGAGAGTGGAATCCTTTTATTATTTTTTCCCTTTCATTCCATCTTCTTATTGTTTGATAGTTATACGTGCTTTGTTTGATCCTTCCTTTCGTCTACCTGCCCACTCTTGAAATGACTTTTTTCCCTGCATCAATTAATTTCACTTATGTTCTGTCTCCTCTTCGGGCACATTCATGGCTGATTTGGTAATGAAGATTAAATCTGTTTTTGGTTGTCATTAGGCAGAGCATACCTTGCAACAAGAGGGTAACACTCAAATGGTCTACACAGAAATCACTTCACCATTTTCTAGTTACACATTTCTTACGACACATCTGTAATTCCCCCAAGTGATGGTGGAGGTTTTTCAAATAGAGCAATGTGACTGGGTGGGAGCCTACATTATGATTTAGAGACAATATTTGGCTAGTCATTTTGTTCTATAGCCTTGAGAGTCTTGAGTGTAATGAATGACTAGTATGGCTGGCTTGGCGTTCTGTGTGTCACAATCAGATGAAGAATAATGCCACAGTCACCAGCAGCCATGTGTCTAGTGTCAGTGTGCGCCTGTGTGATGATGCACAGGCAAACTGTATGTACAGAGACAGATGGAAACAGGGAAGGTGAGAAATGTGTAAATTAGGATTAGACAGATATAATGGTTTGCCGATGGTTGGGCCAACTTCTTGTTGTCCACTTCTGATATGGAGGTTCCTCCCCGACCACTACTAGTCAATATGTTTTTATTATTGTTTTATCAGACGTCTGACCAGAGAAATTGTTCCAGTGTGGTGTGGGAGGATTTTACTTAACAGCTTCAGGGGTGTCAGTCTGTAACATGCAATAAAACCTGCCTCACACTGTGTTAGGGAGCTGCTAACACCTACAACTATTTCATTAGTCTGGCTTTCAATGGAGAGTGTTAGTGTCCCATGATGGTCTAAGTGCTGTTTCAGAGTTTTCCACCCTGAAAAGAAGAAAGATTTCGGGGAAACACTGAATCCATGTCATTTTGTGGATTTTTCTGACATGAAAATGGGGAAATTTAAGTTTATTGAACATCAACACAAACTATTGATTATCAGTAGCTTCAATCCAAAAGTATCAATAGTGGTACTGGCCTTCAAAAACCCATCCAGCTGCATACAGGGCTTGTCCCTGGACTTACATTGGTGATTCATGAGCCAAGCTGTTGCTACGGCAACCAGTATTATAAAGGGAAAGTTTACTTGAAAGTTGCCCTAAGTGCTATAGTTTCTCCTTTCCCACAATCCTTTGCTTGTTCTTTGGCTAGATATCAGAAAATTAAGGGGAAAGGGCAGACACTGTGTGTGTGTGTATCTTTTTAGAGCATATACATGTGTGTGTCATGGTACATCGGCCCCTGGCGGCACCCTGCACATTGTAAATGATGAGCCAAGAGTTGGTCAAAGTGCAAATAACGGTTTGCTTGCTTATATGCGACTTTAAAGGGCTGTTCTCAGGTAGCTGGCTTGATTGCTGGTTTGGTACAGCTGTGTCCCCCCCAGGAGCCGAGGAGCTGGCAGTGGTAATACTGCTGATCCACCACTATGCCTAGCTGGCACCGGCCAGCAAAGGGGTGCTGTGATTTACCTAGACCATGGCGAAGGCCCAGCTCACCACATATCATATTAAATATGTATGGCCTATTTAATGGCTATGGACACTTTCTTTCTTCAACAACTTATGGCTCACATAGAGGATGGAGTGTTCCTCATTGTTCACTACCTGGGAGAGCTCTCAGCCCGGTGTTGGAGGCATCTGTCTGGAGGATTAACGACTCACTGCATAAGGCGTCTTGTAGAGTGACAAATGCGGCGTCGGTTTCCGGTGTCCACTTCACATGATGCGCTTGGCGTTTCTGGGTCAGGTCGTGAACGGGTGCCACCACATCTGCATAACGAGGGATAAACTGTCTGCAATAGCCCACCAAGTCCAGAAAGGTCCTGGGGTTACCTGGCGTTTTGTGTTTGGTCGTGGCCAGCGGATGAAGCTATCAATCTTCTGCTGCTTGGGCTTAACCATTCCTTGGCCAGTGGTGTGCCTGAGGTATTTGGCCTCTTCGAGGCCCAGGTGACATTTCTGGAGATTCATTGGCTCTGAGGTGTTGCAAGTGGGTCATCCAGTCCGGGCTGTGGACGTCAATGACATCCAAGTAGGTGGCGGCGAAGGGCTGCAGAGGTGTCTCTCCATCATCCGTTGGAAGGTGGCGGAGGCCCATAGACTCCAAACAGCAGGACAGTATACTAGTATAGGCCCTCAGTCATGGAGAAGCCCATCTTCTCCATAGCGTGTTTGATAAGGGGGACTTGCCAATAGCCCATGGTCAGGTACAGGATGCTGATATATCGTGCCGACCCCAGGCGTTTTATGAGCTCATCGACCCTTGGCATGGGATAGGAATTGAATCAGGAGATTTCATTATGAAAGTCATTTCAGAACCGGGTGGTACCGTTCGGCTTCGGAACCATTATGATGGGCTGGACCAGGCACTGTTGGACTCCTTGATTACTCCCATTTACAGCATCTTCTAGACTTCCTCCCTCACCGTCTGGTGTCTCACTGCAGGGATGCGGTGCAGTTTTTGTCTAACCACCTTTCCAGGGGTGGTGACAATATCATGGGCTATAACCTTCGTTTTCCCCGGTTTGTCGGCCAGCATGTCAGGGAAGTGGCCGATCAGGTCGCGGACCATGGGCTATACCTAGGTCATCCGCTGGTGCATCTGGTCAACTCGTTCGATTACGGCGCTGTTAGCTGTTGCTCCCACGCCTCTTTTGCGAAATCCAGAATTATCCGGGGTTGCCGGCCGTACAGCAGCTCAAATGGGGAGAACCCTGCGGAGCTCTGAGGAACCTCTCGGATGGAAAACAGAAAATATGGTAGAAGCTGATCCCAAATTTTAGCATCAGTTTCAGTTAGCTTGCGTAACATGCTCTTTAGGGTCTGATTAAACTGTTAGGCCATCAGTCTGTGGGTCATACACTGAGGTGCAGAGTTTCTTAATTTGTAGTTTTCTACACGTCGGCCATCAAATTTGACATAAGCAGGAGCCTTGGTCAGTTAGAATTTCATGTGGTATGCCCGGGTGCTGGCAATGCATAGGGGAACGGCTTCGGGGAAGCAGGTGGCAAAGTCCACCAGGACCAGGATGAGCCGTTGGCCCCGGCTGCTCTTTGACGGCAGTAAAGCATCCTGCAGAGGCGGGGCTGCTAGCGTTGCACTAGGAGGGCCTCCGTATCCTTTCCATCCACTTTCACAGGCAAGTGGGGAGCTGCAATCTCCTCATGGGTGCTGCAGGACATTACGTATAAGCATCGCCCGGCGCCGGGGTCTGTGGACTCCGCTGATCTCATGGTCACGTCTCTTTTGGGGCAGTTCCAGGCAGTGCGTCCCTCTTGGCCACAGACGTAACACAGCCGGCTGTCCTGGTTG
>CABFOQ010052610.1:16722-32217 GCA_900660455.1 Gephyroberyx darwinii
GAGGTGGCAGGGGCCCAAGAGGGCTCCTATGACCCGGCCATGGACGCAGGCTCAGAGGGCCGACAGTACCAGGCTTCGGCCGCAACTTTCAGTAAATATCTACCTATCTATTATACACACACACACCATTAATCGCGTAATTTAAATATAATAATCAAACCAATTAAAAAAGTATTTTGCTGAAAACATCTATTTTATGCATAACATACATTAAAACTAAAGAAACAGTCCAAAAGCATGTGTACATGTGCCTACAATGCTTGAGGACAGGAAGTATTTATTCATTAGTCATTACTCATTTCAAAAGCATTATTATAAATTGACTTTTTAATCCATGGGAGCAGTAATTTGTTACTTTTCCGTTAAGCCCTCAAAATTGGCAAATTGGCACTTACCTTCAAACACCTCTGTTGTGCACTGCTGTGTGAATGACCAGGGTAACCAATAGTGTTAATGTCTGACATTGACATTGTTACTGTTATCTTTTTGCTTGATAAAATCAAATAAATCTGCCTGGATAAAATATAATTTTCTGAGCTGTTAGTACCTCTATGAGCTAATTTGGTTGTACATGTTCAATACACATTCATTATTTTGCATCTGTAAATGGTTATTTTTCTCCTGTATTCAATCACATTGCAGACAGACATGCTCCATATAAGAAATTTGCAATCAAAAACAGACTAAACAGACTACTGCCTGGTTTTCTCCCGAACTATCTGCAGTCATTCGCATCAGAGACAAAGCATCGTCCATAGCTAGAACTACAGGCTCTTGGGCTGATTGGCAGAATTCCAGGCATCTGAGGAATCACAAAGCAAAATCAGATTATTAACTAACATCTCTCTCAAGCTGCAATGGAAATGCAGCTAGTTTCTGGAAAATTGTGAAGACTAAAAAAAACAACTTCATTACGTCTCTCCCTCCTCAGATTAGCTGTTAAACTGGTCCCATCATGAACAAATCTGATATGGTCTATATGGTTGGTTTGCTTTTAATAATCATTTTATTTACTGTGGCTTTTTATTTGACAAGCCTTCTGCTTTTATGGACCCATATAGTGGCCCAGCAGTGAATTCTCTTTTAGGCCCAGTTATATTGATTTATATTGGTTTAGAGTATGTTTGGCCCAAATAAAAACATGTACTGGAGAAGACAATCTTGATCCTTTCCTGCTGCATGTCAGCCTTTACTGCTGCACTCCCTGCTCACATTTAAAATGTACCTTTTTATATCTGGTAAAATTCCAGCTGTATGGAAAGCAGCTCAGATTGTCCCTTTATACAAGGGTGGTGATATCATACCTATGTGGAAGCTATAATTGCTGATGGTATTAAATCAAGCTCTCTTGAAATCTGTTTCTATCAAGCTTTAAATTAAGTTTCTATTCCTGGTCCACAGTTATATAAGTTATATAAGTTATATAATATATAAGATATATATAAATAACAATATCAATCACAGTAATTACTGTAATGTCTATTTTTACGTTGATGATACAGTCCTATATGTCACTGGCTCTACTACAAAGCTCTTACTAGATTACAGTCAGTCTTTGATGCTTTACAGATATCTGTCATTAGTCTCTGACTCATTTTATATTCTAACATGACAAAATACATGTTATACTCAAGATCTTCATTTTCTAATACTGCTAATCTATAGACAGTAGATTGTCCTTCAAGGCCCATGTGGAATACCTAACTCATAAACTTAAAATTAAAATTGTATTCTTGTACAAAAACAGATGCTTCTCTTTTGAAAATAGGAGATCCATGGTGCAATCCACCGTCATGTCAGTATTTGATTATGGTGATGTTGTGTATATGCACTCTGCCCCTACCATTTTAAAGCCGCTGGATGCAGTTTATCACAGTGCCTTGCGATTTATCACAGGAGATAAATTTCATACTCACCATTGTGATTTATATGAAACATTTGGTTGGTCCTCTTTAGGAACAATAAGGGATTTGCACTGCATTACATTTATCTATAAAGCTCTACTTTCAGAGCTCCCGCAATGTGCTTGCTTTTAAATCCAGTAACTACAGGACCAGATCTGAGGACTAGTTGGTTTTAGATACTCTATGCATAAATACAGAACTCGGTGAGGCTGGTTTCTGTTACTATCATTCATCAATACACAGGATAATATGTTACTGCCCCTTGTGCCACATTCCAGGGCAAACACTTATAGCCCAGTCAGTGATACGTCAGGTGGCAACATTCGCTAACTACCTACTCTAGCCAATAGCATTACGTGGCATGTCATTGGGATTGTCAAGTGGGCACCTCCTTCACCAATGTTTCATTGAGTTGACCCACGACTCCTCAAGAAGGCTCAACAGTGTATTTCAGCATCCTGGAACCACCCCGCTCTATGCCACCACCTTTCCTAAGACTTAGCCCAACTTTACCCCTGTTATCTAATGCCTACTATCAACCTATAATTAACCTAACTGATTTAACAATGATATAAGAATATAACCTGCCTGTACGATACAACAACACAGCTACATTGCCAGAGTAAAGAAAGTTACCTTAGCGTGCTCCCCAGCTAGCGTGCTTTCTTCTCACGCACAACCACTCACTTGCTCCTTCCGCTGCCTGAGACATTTTCCTAACTGCTTTTTAAAGCAAACTTCCATAGGCTGTATCCGAGCCTTCCAACTTCGCTGTTCTGCCTCCACTGCCAGTTCTACATATCTAAATCTCCTCCACTCATTTGCCTCATCAACTCGGCCTTCCCAGGGGACAGTAAGCTCAATAAATAAGTCTGGTCTTAACACTATGCACCTTACAAATGGAATGATTTGCAAAGGGGTGTTAAAAATAGACTCTCTTGTGAGTGCTTGTAAAGCATTAATTTCTGATATCTTCTTTGATTCCGCTAACTGTTTCAATATAATCTGTTTTTAGAGCTTTAATCTCTAACATTTGTCTTCATTTGTGTCATTGTCTCATATAGTCTTACCTCTGTTTGCTGCTCATATTTTATGCATATTTCCTGGTGCTCAGGTCTCTCTTGAAAATGAGATTTCGATCTTAATGAGAATACCTGATTAAATAGAGGATTCAATCAATAAATCAATTCGATTTCAATCAATTGAATTTTAATTTTAATTATGACTGAAATGTTGCACACATAACTGAAAAAGTAGGTTGCAATTGTTAGATTGCATTTAAATTTTCAAATTTGAATTAATATTTGAATATTGTTAACAGTTAATAAAATGTGCATGTCTTTGAAAATGAATGTCAAATGGCTTTTTAACTAAGCTTTTTAATATTGTCAATGAGTGAATGAATGAATGCAAATCAGATTATTGCATGTAAATATAAATTTTGACCCAAACAGTGCAAATCAATGTGAAAAATGGAAATGCTATTATGGGATTGCATTTTCATTAAGTTTTAAATTAGCTTCCTGACTTCCATACTGTCAAGCCTCCACCATCTTTAGAAATAGAGGGCTTTCTTTAGAAATAGAGAGTGACATAATGTGTTCTCTGGCTGCCATATTGGAAGTCCACAGCTCTTGGCAACAACAGCTGAGAACAGCATTACTAAACACCATGGCCCAATCCCAATGTAAATGCGTGTGAGTGTGAGAGGCTGCAAGGGCTCGAAATTGTATAAATAGGAATGAGACAGCACTTTGCGACATATCACGTTACCTTGACGACACCAAAACATGTTACGTACGATTGTGGGTTTGGCTTTTTATTGTTGATTGTGTTGACTTTTTATTTTACATTTTTTACTTTCTTCACGGCCAAGACACTTAAGGGACCTGATTTGAACGTCTTCTAGGCTCTTGCCTTACAGAGTGGACGAGAGGTAATTGTCAAATAATCAATTTACTCGTTTTTGTCAGCACAGCATCATTAAGCAAAAATTAAAAGAAATGGTTGATGAATAAACATTTGTCCTTGCATTTGTTTACCATTTTTTAAAAACGCTTCCGGGCTTCCCCTGGTAACCCCGTATTCAACGTCACAACGCTATGAACTTGGGTAATTCTCTCAGGCAAAGTCTGCAGAAATGCGGACTTACGGAACGTGTGCATAAAGGGCTCAAAAAGTCTGCGAGAGAGCCCTCATGCACTTGACGATTTGACAGTGGGACAGACCTAAACCCTCGTGGACTCAGCAGGAACGCGCTTCAAAGTCCGTGAGTCCGTGAGTGTGCCCAATCCCAATGTTACAATGCCAATGCCCACAGGCAGTCGGTCCCTTAAGTGCCTTGGTCGTGAAGAAAGTAAAAAACGTAAAATAAAAAGTCCCAAATCCACAATCATACGTAACATGTTTTGGTGTCGTCAAGGTAAGGTGATATGTCACAAAATGCTGTCCCGTTCCTAGAGGAGTCTGAGAGGGTTTAGGGCTTAGGCCTTGGGGGGGACATTGGGATTGGGCCTGGTATGGGGCCCATATGGTTTTTGAGACTTCTTCTTCTCTGATTTTAATGGCGAGCTGCAAACAATGTAAAAGATGGATATCGCCACCTACTGTACCAGTGGGTGCAGAGTCATGGCATTAACCTATGTAAATTCTATTTATTAGATGTCTAAAAAAGTATTTTAGTAGTCAAATTTCCCATCTAACCTCACACACTGTCTTATGGCAGTTTCTGACATTTTATCAGCCATCTCATTTTCCTCTACACCACCATGAGCAGGAACCCGGCAAAAATGATCTATTCCATCTATATGTTCAATACATGCAAAAGTACATTTTTGTTATGTTATTTGTTAAATCACATTGTGTTTATCTATTGTTATGACTTATCAGACTGTATTTTAGGAGCCATTTATGCAAGAATGCAGGTAATTCAAAAGGGTTCACAATTCCTTTCTCGCAACTGTAAGAGTCTGTAAACAATCATCTTCTCCATGCATTTACCTAAATGAGCTGCGAAGGCTATAGGCCTGTATTTGCTGGATTTTTGCCTGGTTTAACAAAAGGTAAAATGAGTGCACAGATATTACTTATGGGCTGAGATTAGTGCCACCAGAAATTGAATTTGAATTGCATTCATTTGAATTTGCAATGCTCAAATTGAAAAATTAAACTCAAGAATAATTAACAAATTTACAAATAATTCAAATTGAATTTGTATTATATACTTTGTGTAAACTGCAGTGTCTATATAACATGTATAGCAGTCAATAATCCAAAAATATGTGGCTACTATCTAACAGAGAAAAAATATCAGTTCTTATTAATGCTATTATGTTTCAGCCACTCCTGGAAAATGCAGGAAGATATTGAACCAGTTGAGATAGTGAGGTTGAAACTACCTGCGCTGTCTGTCAAGATCAGACTTTCACAGCAATCAATTCAGGAAGCAGATTTTCCTCATAATTCACTGGATTTAATGTTTGCCACTAAAAGGTTCTTCCAATCTATAAGGAAATGATTGTGAATGAAGGCACTATCATTGTCATGTGAATCGCAGTTTAGTTTTCTGCTTTGAATTGAACCCAACCCTGGTCCAGACCGTGACACTCTCTCTCTCTCTCTCTCTCTCTCTCTCTCTCTCTCTCTCTCCTACAGGATATACAGCTGGGACCCCTTATAAGGTACCCCCTACCCAGTCCAATGGGGCACCGCCACCATACTCCCCATCTGCTACCCCTTATCCCACAACCATGTACCCCATCAGGAGCGTCTACCCCCAACAGAATCTCTATGCTCAGGTGAGTATGCTCAGACCACAATCAATGAAAGCAATGTTTAATTATACTTCCATCCCTCTGTCACCTTCCATTGGATTATTTCTTATTCTCTGTTTTTTCTGTGTCAGGGTGCTTACTACACACAGCCGGTGTATGCGGCGCAGCCTCATGTTATCCACCATACCACGGTAGTCCAGCCCAACAGCATCCCCTCTGCTCTTTACCAGGCTCAAGTGCCAGCGGCGGGCCCTCGATCCAATGCCGTGGCCCTGGGCATGGTAACCGGCACCACCATGGCCATGTCTGCCGGTGAGCGGCTTCCTTACAGTTGGACTGAAAGCAAAACAACACGCAGTTAATCATTTTCTTACAATGGATGTTACGACACACGTTTTGCACATCCTGTATATGCCATACATTCCCAGATTAGTTTTTCTTTGCATCCTCATATTTTTCTCATCTGTTGTATGTGAATTGCATATGTCTCGATAATTTTTCATTTAGTCTTTTATTTTTGGTTTTATTTTGCACACCCTGCATACATGCTGCAGTTGCAACATTTACATACATATATACATTCACCTAATGTCAATTTTCATACTTCACACGTCCATCCGTGAGGTGTTGCCTGTGAAAAAAGATACCATCTAACAATTATAATAAAATACAATTCAGTATAAAGAGGCTGTGCTTTAGAGTGGAAGTCTATGAGAATTTCACTAAACACTGACTTCAGCTTCCTGTGTAATCAAGGTAAGATACTGACGCCAATCAGATGTTATCAATTACTGTGCATACCACAATCAATTTAAGACTAGGAGAAATTATTGTTTTGGACTGAAATGAAGGTTCCCTGTCAAATTAATGCTGACACCAAGAAAAGTTGATTTAGCATTTTAAATTAAATACAATTAGTTCAAATGGCTGCATTTTTGGTGTCATGTCTGACCCTATGTTTCTGTCTGTGGTACCCAGGCACCCTGCTGACCACACCCCAGCACAGCCAGCACATTGGAGGTCCTCAAGTGGCTGTACCGACATACCGGCCCCAGGGGGCCCCTGGCTATAGCTACATACCTCCACATTGGTAGAACCAGCCTCATGTAAGCACCCAGATCACCTAGGCATCAGGCACTTTTAGGGTGTTTTTAATTGCTAACTTGTGCTGCTGCTGGTCTGATGAACTTGCTAGAGAGCCTGATTCACATTGGGGGAAAAAAAAATCATCACTGTGTTTGATTAAGACATGTCACAAGTAAGGAACTCATTTACAAATTTTTCTCAGATTGTAGTTAAGAGGAACTACGTTAGCTATGGCTGCTTTAACCATTCTATCTGCGTTAGCTATGGTATACTTTAGCTACCATGTTAACAGAATACTACTTAATGTAATCTAAATGATGCTTAAATATTAATACGTTTAGTCAGCTATATAAGTTCAGTTCAGTCATAGCTAGCATAGCTAAGTTCCTCTTAACTACAAAACTAACTAAAAAATAACTTATGTCCTTATTTGCAACATGTGTTCTTCAAACACAGTGGCGATTTGATGGCTGACAGTCATTTCCTGTGAATCAGGATTCTTCTGCGAGTTTTATCAAACCAGCAGCAGCGCTTCAAGCTAGCGATTAAAAAGAACCCGGAAGTGCCTTATGCTACCTGTACATATTGCAGCTGTTGTGGAAAAAAATGAAATATTGTTGTTTTTTTTTCATTAAAGGTTTACATGGTCGTTTATGTGTTGAGTCAGTTTGACCCTTGGGCGTGTAACAACTGTTAATGTAATCAACTATTAACATAACAAATTAGTAGCGTAATAATCCTGCTAACATAATTCGTTTCCCATTAATGTACTAAAAGTTGCCTACCATTGATGTATTAACTTTTTATTACATCATTGGGTTTTATTACATTAATAGAAAGGATTAAATTTTCAGTTTTGAAAAACTTGACAATGTTCACAATGTTGGTTATTAATATGGTGCTATAGCTAAAAGAAAGGAGTGAATATGTGAAGGAGATTTGGTGGTTGGGTTACGTAGGTAACTTGTTGATGGGGAATTTATATGTTAACAGGATTATTATACTATTAACTGCAAATTGTTATTACATTAATGGTTTATTACATTACCCCTAAAGCCTTGAAACATGTTTTTAAAAAAAAGATTAGATATATTGATTGAGAAATACAGTGTCATTGAGTAAATAAGCATTCCTTTCTTTACTCTACAGTTTTACTACTTTTTCATTGATTGTATTTGCTTCATAGGAATGCTAAATCGTTTAGTAATTCCTCTCCCCCTTTGCCCCTAATCCCTCTTCCCTCTCTGACTGTGGTCTCTCAGGTCTGGAGTCAAACATCGCTCAAGTCTTACACTGGTGATGTTCAGATGGAGGGAAGACCAAGAACAAACACTAAAGCGCAAGGGCCAGCTTATGCATTCATTACGTTTTGTTAAAGCTGCTTTTTCTGTTTTTATCTACCAGCCGAGAATTTGTTTTTTTTAATTAAAACTGTTCTATTTCATTTTCAACACTTGGAAGCCAGACACACCGGCCACATATCTTGTATAGTTCTGCTTTTTAACATTTGTTTGTATGTATTTTTGTTTCTGAAGAACTGGAGCTGTCCAGCCAGTTTCTTCAGCGGTAAGAATGTACTTTGTATGCTGCCAGAATTTTTATAATCTTTCAGATTTTTCGGGCTTTATGTTATTTCATTTCAACAGCGACTTGGTTATTTCCCGATCATCCAGTGCGAGTTGTACGAGTGCGAGTGCAGTGTCACAGTTTTTTTTTTTTTTCTCTGATTCACTTTTTCTGATTTCTGGGGTTGCGTTCAAATACGCCGTGTCCCAGCACAGCTCAATGCAGCTTGTCTTCCAGTGTGTAGTCGTACATTAACATGAGGGAGTACATCTACTGAATACTTGTGTTGAGGTGGTGAAGCTCCACAAGGAGAATAACTTAAACATAGCTGCAGCATCAAGTAGAGGATATTTCCAGTGCGTTAGTAAAGACCTAACAACTTTATACATCTAGAGCTTAGTAAGCCATTCAAATATCTCCAGTAGATTAATATATTACATAGGTATCCTGTTGCATTAGTGAGCAGGTTGGTGTAAGGTTTTTTTTTTTGCACACACTTAAGCTCACTGAACATGTCCACAACTTAAATGTATTGACTTGAACACAGCGCCCTCAGTAAGTAGCTAGACTTGTAGGTGGATAGTTGCAGGTTGTGTTACTGGCCAGAGGGAACCAGTCCAGGATGCCAACACAATAACAGGCAGGGTGAGAGGAAGTTGGTGAGGGCATGACAGAGGAATGTGTACAATGAAACGTGGGTGGACTTGTGAAGTTTAGAGCAGACCTTACAGAATGAAGTTTAAAGAGCGTTAAGGTGACTTGGGTTCAAGCAGTATGCGAGGAGCAGCAGATCGAGTCTATAGCTTAGCTCTGTGTATGTGAACACATGTTACTATATGAGTGTCAGACAAGTTGCATTTGCACAAACAAATAAAATGAAACAGGTCTTCAAACTGCTAAACGTGCTCTTCAAAAAGGATTCATAGTTGTGTTCATTTGAAAGAAACTGTCAGCATCAAATTGCTCCAGTCCAGATCAGGACAAAGTCAGAAACCGCCACTACACTGATGAGTGATGGACATTATCTTATAACTATACAGTATTCTAGGTGAAACAAATGTGTTAAATATTTAAACTCAAGATATTTCTAGTTTAATTTGAGGCCGTACACAATCTTTTTTTGTGCTGTTCAGAAGTTGTGACGTGATGGAAGACCTGAGGAATGCATACGACTAGTTGCACAGACCCAAGCTTATGTGAATGCAATGAAACCTCTGTTTAATTTGATGGTCTGTTAGTATAACCTTGTGTTTAAAGTGGTAATCTGTGAGTTGTTTTTTTTTTTTTCTTTCATTTAGTCTCCATTTTTGGTGCCAAGCGCATTGCTGTGGTGTTTTCTGCACTGCACTTCCCAGAGATCACCCGTCAATCAAACAGTGCTGTGCTGTCTTTTTCCTTGGTTTTTCTGTTGATGGAGTTTGAGTTTCTGTAGGTGGCGCTCTTTTCTTTGTCTGTTCAGCCACGGTGGCTATCGCTGCTCATGCTAACTACCCAGTCCTTCTATACCAAACAAACATAAAACGCATCACTTCCTGTGCACTAGAGGATTTTTCCCGGTTAAGACCTACCAGACACTGGGTGTTTAGAGCAGCCAGTGTTAAATCTTTCATGAACTGGTTATAGTTTGAATCACTATTCTGTTATATCAATAGGCAATAGACGAGTAGCAAAAACAGACATTTATTTATTTATTTGAAAATATTGTGGATTATAATTTTTAACTTTTAATCATTTCTGCAATGTAATTGAATCTTTCTAAGTGTTATTTAATTTTGTATTGATCATTGGGTGTAAATTGCTTTTTAAGAGAGAGGATCTTAACGGTCAAAACTGTCGCTCACCACTGGAGAGTTTGGAGTCATCACATGAGTGAGTGCATGTTGGGAAAGCAACCTGTCAGCAACTGGTAGCATGCCTTCACTAGTTGGCTTTTTTTCCCTTTAGACACTAAAACTACTGCAGAGCACAAAAGTGATAATTAATCGCCTATACTGCAATGACAGAGTAGAAAACGAGTATGCTATGCATGCATTGGGGATAACAGAAATTTATAGTGGAGGGAAATTCATTTGTTGCAGCGGGAACACATTTTAGACGTAACAAGAACTCTTTTAATAACGACTAAAAACAGACATATCAACGCTGCCTCCCCCCTATAATCCAACCTTTGGCACAGTAAGCAATAAAGGATGTTCTTCCCCCAGTACACAACATGTATGGCAAAGATATTACACCCATTTTTAGCATATAGTAGCATATAGTGCAAATCTACATCTTGGTTGTCCTCGTTCTGCATGTTGCCCAAGTTGACAAACCGCTGGCATATTACACATAATGGCATATTGGCACCATTGCATTGGTGGAGATCCTGTATGGAGGGGATTATGGAGTCTTGGTAGTGGTGAAGACGAATGAACACCTAAATTAACCAACAGACATTGCTTTCAGGTTGAAGTTGTTTTAAGTTTCCTTTGGTCTTATCCAACCAATTTGAATGCTCGCTCCTGGAGAGAAAGAAATGTAATGTGTCTTCCAAAAAGAAATGTGAATTGTGAGTCTAGAGTCAGCACCTTGAGACGAAGAACCTCCCAACCCAGAGTTATAATGTTCTGCAGCACGTAAAGGTGCAGGGTGCCTGGTGGAACATCATTTGTAACACTGGGTTTGGCAGAGACCCACATTAGACTTGTGTATATGACGTGTAAATCTGTTTTTGTTTTAATGTTGTATATGATGATCAGGTGGTGAAGCTGGTGAGGGAATTAAGGCAAATTTGTAATTGTAATATATTTGCTGTACCATGTTAAAGATTCAAAGCTATTAAAATCTTTCCACAAAAGGCCCATGTCCAGCCTAGATTTCTTCTTCAGTTAGTATGACTGACATTATGCAGGAGATGATCTAATAACTAAATATAAAAGCACTGAGAGACACGTACACAGATGCCCTGTATATATGTCATGTTGCATAGGTCTATCTGGTTACTAATACATGCTTTGAAAATCAGAGTTTGTCCATAAGGGCTTTATTTTGAAAACTACGACCAGAAGTTCCGTGTTTTATTCTGGCTGGCTTGACACTGGACCTAGAGTTGCCTGATGCTAGCCAGTTAGCCAGACTCAGACGTAAATTAAGTTTGCCTTCAAAGTAAAAGCGCATAATTTGTCACTTTTGGTACTGGAGTTCTCATTCTATAGCCTTTAGGAACAGTTGTACCACAGTTATGGGTTACAATGTTACACTGGACTTTTCAAGATAGCAGACATCCTAGTTTGGTATATGTGGATGGTGTGTGTGGAGTCTTGATTTGTGTATTTTTGATAATCCTATATACGCATATATGGCAAGTTACATAGCATGTGGCTAAGAATTCTATGCTGTGAATTTTATTCATCATTATTAAATTGTTTTTATTGAATTTAGTAAATATAACTCTCCTTAGATCACAGCATAGTGGTTTTCTTTCACCTGCATGGTAACACCAAATTTACCAGGTTTCTTTATTATAATTGTTATTAGTTGTAGCAGCAGTAGTAGTAGTAATAGCAATAGTTGTAGTATCCTGGGTTTCAATGGTGAGTATTAGTCTGTCATGGTCTACATGCTGTTTCAGAGGCTTTTCCACCCTACAAGAATAAACACTTTGACATTTTTCAAATACCCCAACAGAGACTGACATGAATTTGAGTGTAGCTTAAATTAATTCACTCTCAAATATACTGTCTCTGTCACAGATTTTACTTACTACATTTTTAAATTGATAATTGACAAGTGTAAATTTTGGCGCTTTACTTTGAAGGCAAAATCGTCAAACCAGAAATCGAAAATCTGCTAATCTAGGCTAACTGCAGTCTTTTTGAACAACGTCATTTCCTGGAAACGGGGCGGGTCTTAAATTGTCATCTAACCGATGAAAAATAAAAACAAACAGATAAGGCCAAGGAGTTTCCGGGATGGTGAGTGCGCTAGTGTAAACTGCATTATATATGCAAAAGTATATTTAAACTATGTGCATGTCACATTTAGATTTTCTCCCTACCGTACTGTTTGACATTGTGAAGTACTGACAATGACAGTAATTCCCGTAGTTGCAGAAATGTCTCGAAGAGCTAAAGGTAACCTCACACCTTCTGGTCAACCTGTTACTTAAAGCACAGTTGCAGACACTTTTTGACGAAGAAAGTATTGATTGGCAGTACTATCGAGAGTTTGTCTGGCTCCAAAATCAACGAATAAATTCCACACTGCTGTCAAAAAGTCGAGATGTTTAGCTTTAGTTAGTTTGTCCATTAGTTCTGCCGAGTGCTATAGGCCCCTGGGCGCAAGGAGCCCCGAAACGTGCCGTGCTCACTCGAATAAAGACGGTGTCACCGTGCAAAAGTCTGGTAGTTCAGTGTTGCCTTGCCTGTCGGCAAGCTTACATACCAGATATATTATGGCGTTAAACGTTTTACGAATCAAGAGGAGCCACCATTCGATTCGGCATACATCCACTTCACCAAACAATACGCATTTCAATACAACTTTTATAGTTGGTTCTCCTGTTATCGACACCAATTTTCTTCCACCGAAATACGCCGAGGAGGGCGATAGCGAGCAACGAGAACCACTTTTAAAAGTTGAAATGTTCTCAAAATTAAGTTTGCTCGTGCCGAATTCAAGAGTGTTTTCCGAACGAGCCTTAAAGGGTCCTCGGTTTTGTTCTACCTGGAATGTACTTTTGCCAACAATTAACTTTTTTTTTTTTTTTTTTAATGTGGTGTAACTTTCTCTCCATACAAAAGTGAACCTCGCGTATTGTTGTTCATTGTAACAATGTAGACAAATACCGAAGTTATCCAAGTTTTTTAATATATATATATTCTTTTATTGAAACAAAGAGAGATACAACAAGAGTGAATTACAGCAAACAACAACAATACTACAATCATCAAAAGTATAAGAAAAAATAAAGGAGAGAGATTATCATATGAAGTAAGGTCATTCCTCTTTTAGTCGTTAGCTAACAATGCCTTTTAAACAAACACGTTGTCATGGCAGCAGGATGAGCCCCCACCTTACATTTTGTTAATTGTTTTTTTGGTCCTGCCAGGTTTCCAGCTGGCACTGCCTTTCTCTTGCCATCTTTGTAATGGAAGCCTCAGTGCTTCTGTTAAGGAGGTCTCCATGTGTAGTTTTGTTTTACATTTCCATGCATGGAAATGGCAGTGTTTGCCCCGAATGCCCCTAACTCGGCTTTGTGACTCCACCTATCAGCAGTTTTATATTTTGTTTTTTTTCCTTGCTTCGCCAATGTGCTCATCCACATTTTTCTCTCTGCAGGCAGAGGCATGATCTGATGTGTCGGTGAAACAGGCTTTCCTTTGGTCTCTGCTGCATCAGAGGTAAGGATCGGGGGATCTGTGAAATAGGAAACCATCTTTGACAGAAACGGCGGACAGAGTGAGGACAGAGTGCTCAGCCATTTGACAAACGAACCAACTCATATGGGCTGAGTTGGTTAAGATGATCATACCCCTCTGTCTGAAACTGATAGGGCTGATCAGGGTTGGAGTTGTGATCACTTGGGTCCTGGGTGTAGACAGACAAGGCCTACATCAGTTTTGATCTGTCTGAATGATGTCATCGCAACAGTGTACCACTACAAATTGCATAAAATGTACTCTTGCCATATGAATCTATTTTTGCACTCGTGGTAATGCAGGGAATTACCAAAAAATGACTTTATTCTTTGTTGTGGTCTAGAAACCAGCATTAATAATAATAATACTACTGCTGCTACAACTACTGCTACTGTTACTGCTACTACTACTAGTACTAATAAGCTTAGGCTTTTCAGTGCTATGTGCAAGACGAAAACCAGACTGGAACTTCTCATAGAGGTTGTGAAGTTTGAGGTGGTGCTGAAGCTGGTCAGCAACCACCTTTTCCAGTACCTTGGGCAGAAAGAGGAGGTTAGAGACATGCTCATAATTGGCCAGGATTTCCTTGTCCAGGCTTCTTGACGGTTGATGACTGCAGTGTTGAGAACAGATGGAACACTGCCAGTGTGGAGGGAGTCAAAGGGCAGGGATAGGTCTAGGGCACATGTGGAGGATTTCACTCCTCCATGAAGCTGGCACACTGTGTATCACTGGTCTCGATGGGTCAAGGAGATTGTGCCTTGAGGAGATGGTTTATGTTGGAGAACAGCCTCCTGGAATTGCCAGGATTATTGTTAATGAGATTGGCATAGAAATTTGTATATTCTTTTTTTTAGGGACTTAGAGTAGGGCTGTTTGTGTTCTTCACACCAAAAGGCTAGTAGACCAACCAAAATGATGATAAAGTCTCACAGCAAGATGGTCCTGGGTTTCGCTTCCTGGCCCGGTCCTTTCTGTGTGGAGATGCATGGTTCTCCCTGTGTCCATGGTGGTTTCCTCCAGGTGCTCCAGTTTCCTCTCACTGGTGGTCTGGGTGTTTCACCTGCCTTCCACCCAAAGCATGCTGGGATAGGCCCCAGTCCCCATGACCCTGAATTGTTAAAAGTAGGTAATGAAAGAAAATGAATGAATGAAATGTACTCCCTGTGAAGGCCATGTGCTGTGGTGAACCAGATACTTAGAAATGAATGGCTGACCATATTCATGGATATGAGTCTTAGATACTGTTTCAACAGCATTCAAAATATACCTTTTTCTCAGTGCACTACTTTTCTAGCAAGACTCTAGACACATACTAACGTATACTCTGCTTCTACTGATTATTTGCTGCTCTTTTTAGACTTAGTTTGGGGTGAAATTAGTCTTAAATTTGATTTAAATTGGCATTAAAATGTCTTGAATTGAACCTGCTGGACCCTGTAGTCACCCTATTATATGACATTATATGACCTTAATATTCTCTGTTAATTCAAAATATGTTGACATTTTTCCAAAACTTGAGATTGTACCAAAAGAGACCAGGTTCTTAGTTTTTATATCTTGCATTCAAAATTATAAAAATATTTTTATTCTTCGACCACTCAGATTCTTTAAGTTTTGCTATAGAATGACTTATATTTCTGTGAAGCCAATAATCTGATTTGATGTATGGCTTATCAATGTAACACCAAATGCATGAAATGTCAGGTACTATGGAGTGTTTCAACCAACCTCAAAATCTCCTGTTTCCTCTGGCATACCTTT
>CABFOQ010052610.1:51198-63530 GCA_900660455.1 Gephyroberyx darwinii
GCGCGCGCATATATGTGTGTCCAAAAAGAGAAAGCAGGGAGAGAGAGAATATGTGTGTAGAGTCACTGAGGCGCACAGGACTCTCAGGCTACAGTACCAGAGCTTAATTTTTGCCGGAGCTTTTGAGCCAACTGCGCTCCGGGACCTCTAATGCCCGCTCCGGGACCTCCAAATCTACAATATGGCCAAGAGGCAAAGCAATATTTTAACTTTCTTAAAAGCTTCAGAACCGCCTGTAATCAATCACAACAAATATCTACCACAGCTCATGTTTTCCACACTGCGTACATAGAGGCAAAATGGCACAGGCCAGCATACGGGTTTGAGCACAAGATCGATTGTCAGCAGTTAAATGGTGTTGACATGGGGACGAGTCTGCATTCTTGTTTCATGCTCCAACATTCAAAACATATTTCTGCCAAAATAAAGAAAAAACCTTTCACAATGATAGTGCAGTGTGCGCCCGGAAATCTGCCTGATGTTAGACGATGCTGTTGTGTATGTGACAGTTCAGCAAGAAGGAATGCTGGCATTGTATAAAGTTTATTGTCAGCATTAGTGAAGATGAACTTAAGTGAGGACTTCCTTGCAAAGTGTCTCGAGTGTGAACGAATAAAATGGTAAGTTATTGATTTTCTTTTTACAATTTGGTGTAGCTGATAATGATTTGTTGTCTTTTCTGTATAAAGGAGCTCCGGCACCTCATGATTTACAGATTAAGCACTGTACTGTAGCTTCAGGTGTGGTCGCAGAGGGGTTCTATATAGAGGGCAGCAGTGCAAATGTATAATTGCAAATGTGGTCATGGTAGATTCTGGGGCACAGGTGTCAATGGTGCAGGAGAAATTTTGGAAAGATGCTACAGGAGGTCGAATGGACTTGCTGAGGCCCTACTGCAAACCAGTTACAGCAGCAAATGGACAACCTCTCTTGGTAATGGGACCAATAAGCACTGGTAGGGACTCATTATCTAGTTAAATATGGAGCAATGAAGGAATAGTGCGTTCGGCTGAACGCACTATTGGAACTACAGTCCCCACCCTGCAGGACTTATACACCAGGAGGTACAGGACCAGAGCCTGTAGGATCATGAAGGATCCTCACCACCCCAACAACGGACTGTTTCAGCTGCTGTGGTCAGGCAAGCGCCTGCGCAGTCACGCTGCAAAAAAACAGAAAAACTGAGACTGAGTTTCTTTCCTCAGGCCATCAGGACTGAACTCTGACCTCACCAGGGCCCCCACCAAGTCCCACACACTGCCCCTCTTATGCACACACACACACACACTTAGATATACAGGTAGTGACTACACATAATTTATAATCCATATTTCCACATATTTTCGTATTTTATTATATTTTACCATTTAAAGTGGAGGGCACTAAAAACAGTGAAAAAATGGAAGGTGTCATTGAATCATGCACTGGGATTACCGAGAAAAATAATGCACTGATAGCATGTAGTTTTTGCAAGTCCATCAGCAAGAAACTACCTGTGCATGTAATGAATGTATCACCTGAACCTCAGGTCCTCACAGAGTGTCCATAATTGGATGGGTTCTCTGTTTCAGAGGAGGGCTGTGACACAGCAGTCTTGGCTGCTTAAATGATAATAAGCACCCCCAGTTTTCTTCCCCCAAGCCAAAGTGGGAGACAGAGCAGTTAATACAAGCCCGCAACATTGATGTGAAGCAGTTAGCACTGGGGATTTTGATTTGGGGTGTACAAAGCTAGTCCAGCACAGGATAGATACAAAGAAGGCAATGCCAATCAAACAACCACTAAGACGGATCCCTGTCCATCTGCAAGCATTTCTGACCTAGAGGGGACTTTTTGAGTTCAGTGTCAGTGCACTGCATAGCTGACATGCAGTGGACAACATGCTTGGTTTATTTATTATGACAATATAGTTGTCGGTCGCACAAATTCCTCAGAAGCAGAGTCCAGTCCTCTACTGGTTTCACACCTTTTAAGGTGCTGTTTGGTATTGAAATGGTTTCCCGTAAGCCAGGACATTGGCAACTCAATGCAGGGGGTAATAGGGGTCAGGTGGCTAGGTTACAAAAAAAATTGTTAAAAAGCCAACTTGACAAGATGATTTTGTCATGATTTGTGCTGTAATGTACAGGGTAATTGTTCTCAGGAACCATATTAAGGTGGTATTTGCCTTTGTTTTGTTTTGTGCTTTGACTAGAATTATTATAACAAATAAAAGTTGAACCAGTTTGACTGAAAACTTTTGTGTTAGTCAATAAATAACATGAGTCTTAGTGGCCTTACTGTTACAGAATGATGTCCTGCCCTACCAATGCTTGCTATAGAGGTTATCAGGCTCTGCTGTCATAAATCTACTAGAACATTGTGCAGGCAGCACCATTCACTAGCCCACCTACTCTGGATCAGTGGTTCTCAGTCCAGTCCTCAAGGACCCCCTCTCCTTGAGGTTTTAGCTCCAGGTCTACTCAGGCACACCTGAACCAATTAAGGTATCATGAAAACGTAAAGCCTCTAATTGGTTCAGGTGTGGCTGAGTAGAGCTAGAGCTAAAACCTCCAGGACAGGGGGTCCTTGAGGACTGGATTGAGAACCACTGCTCTAGATGATACAGATTGCAGGGTTGAGTGTATGAGAGTGGGCATGTCTTTGGGGTTATCAAATGGGCACCTTCCTTCACCAATGTTTTGTTGAGTTGGGCCCACGACACCTCAAGAAGGATCAACAGTGTATTCCAGTGTCCTTTATAAGGGTTTGTGTCTGGGGTTAGCCCCGGAGAGTGCATGTGTGAGTGTGTGTATGTTCCTGTGCTGGTGGGTAATGGTGTGGTCAGGATACAAACCCTGGATTTATACAGCAGCATGCCACCAACAATACTACTAACAGTATTCCAGTAAAACGCCACCAGACAAGTGCTTATTGAACGTTAACTACTGTCAACTGCTAGCAAAATAACTGCTATTGTTTGTAGGCTAATATAACCATACTACACACAAAGCAAGACAAACTAACCAACAATCCTGATGCATTGAATGATGGATATCTAATAGTACAAGTTAATGCTAAAAAGTAGCAGGTAATATAGCTCAATGTAATAATACTACCAACAGGCACCAGCTAATTTCTAAATTCACCAGTATCACACAAAGACAAAACACTCACAAGACTCACAGAATATCTCACTTGAATATGAATATATGTAACAGGGAGCAAATGACTCATTCATGAACAATATACTTACCTATTCTCTGGTCTCTCTGTTGGCTTGTATAATTTATAGACAATTTGCCTCATTCACGAATCGTGTGCAAGATCAGATTTGATCGAGAAGCGTATTTGTACTAACGTTTCTACGAACATAGTCTCATTCATCATTTTGTTCATATCTGAATTTGTTCGTTATTCTTTTTTGCAGTCTAATTTCAAGTCAAACTGTTTATTTTTTTTACCTCAGCAACGGTGTGTGTTTCTGCTGAAAGCATTGACAGCATTAATGATTTCTTGCTCTACTTTTATCAGTTCTTGTGACACTGCTTACGCTTCTGAAAACTCATGCACGCATACGCGCATCCTTCAGTTTCAGACTCTGCAAAGTTCCTCTTTTCCCCATGGTTTCCTTGCACACAACGCATAAATCTGCCTTTTATGCTGTTGAACAGGGTGTTTACCTATGCAAATCGGCTTGAACAGGCACACGCATCCAATTCACGAACGATTGGCATTCATCATGTACCTGTTCCACGCACAAATCGAGCTTTCCCGCATGTTTCATGAATCCCACGTTGGTCTTTTTTATTACACACAAATACGTCAAATTTACAAATAATATAAATATAAAATAAATAAGTTTTGTGATCGAGGCCCAATGACCCTTCATGAAAGGGAATGCATTCAAGGGACTGCCAGGGACAATACCATGTTGACATTCCCAATTCATTTAAGTAAAGAAGTACACTTGAGAACAGCTGTAATTTCTAACTACAACAAGATTCTTTCCCTCTAGGGACCAGACTTTGTTTGAACAAAGGTACGTACTTTTGAAAATGAAGAACACAAAATCCGTTACTACTGGCAAAACATGCCCCTTTTTCATCTTGAACACAGTAATAAAAGAAGCCAAAAGGGAATATAAAGGATGTCAGGAGAAGGAGGTAAGGCTGGATGTCATATGGGAAATAGGAAACCCATAGAAAAGTAAAGAAAGAGGATGCTTAGTCATATTAAAAAATGGCTTGTATTCCCACTGTGCAGTCCAGTGTCGGGTTATGCATTCCCTTCCATGAAGGGTCATTGGACCTCATTCACAAAACTTTATTTAAATTATTCATAAATCTCTCGTATTTATGTGCGTAAGAAAATACCAACGTGGGATTTACTCAGTTTGAGGAGTTCAAAATGCCTGCATGTTAGCTAGACAGTAAATATGCATCTAAAATAAGGTGACAGCTATTGGTAAATTCATCCTGGATTAGTGTTAGGTGGCTAGCTTCTGGGTTTTTTTGGTGGTGTAAACCAGCAAATGTGATCATGGACCCATTGTGATTTGGCCACAAACATTCAGTGATGAAGTGACTTGATCATTTTTAGACTATTATAGAAACCTATTATAGGTTCACAAAAAGTTCAACTAAAGCTATGAAACAGTATCTTAATGATTTTGACTGCATGCTATTTGTGAGGTTTTGTTAATTAACTATATGCCTATGCTATCAAATGCATTTTAAGTGGCTTAATGGTCTTATCCTCTATTCTAAATTGTTTTATAACAATTAACCAATATGAAACTTTGAAGTGAAGTCTGCAGGTACTTTACATACTTACAGAGACCTGGCTTGAAACAAGAGGGTTTGCCTACCAGTTAGTTGATAACTATCGTTTGTTTTTGGAGTAAGACTTATTTGCCAAATGATGCTATTTAACTTTGGCCCAAAGTTGGATGACATTTTTTTCTTGCGCCCATTTGTTTTGAAGTGGTAGTTTTGTGTATCAAGACGGACTCGCTGCTTGCTGGCTTGTTAGCTAGTCACCTAGTTTATCTTTATACATTTTATAGTATGCAAATAGAAAAAAAAAAAATGCGCACACATGTCCAGATGTTTCCATAAAATTATCTTCTCATTCTCTGTAGCTAATGTTTGGAAAGGGCATTGTGATAAATAAGTTTGTACTGACATTTGTAGATAATGTTACGGCTCCATTGTGGATTGCCTGCCTCCGTCATTTGCATTTTTTTCCGCCAGCAACTGTTGCCGCATTGCATTATGGTTAATATAGGGTCCGATAGTGTACATTGTTTGTACACTAAATCAGAGAGGATTGTGGGTCGTAAAACGGTTGTAAATAGTGGACTATATAGTCAATGAAATCGGCGACTAAGAATACGGACAGCCCTAAAAAATGTCTGACACCCCAAATAATGCACTATATGGTGAATAGGGAGCGATTTCACAGCCTGGTCTTCACAGGCGCAAGCAGAACTTTACCCCAAATTGACACCAAAATCCCACTGCGACAGCTGTGCCAGTGAAGATTGACTGCTGCGGGTTCGAGCGCCAGCACGAAAATAGGTCATATTGTTGAATTTCTCTGAGTTTAATGTCAAAGCAAAGTATAAAAGATAACACCCACTGTATTGGCGTTTGTATATTCTGCTTTCCAATCTTATTTTGCTCCTGTTGAGATGTGGTTTTGGAGCTTGTTGGCATTCTTCCACCTACTTATCTCCTCCCTTTGCTGAGTGATGACTATTTGTTTCTTTTCCAAACTGTAGGTATGTAAACTGGAACACACTGCACAATTCATTATCACTAAAAATGGACACTATTTCTGCATTTTTTTCCCTGCACAGTAGAAATGCAATTTAATGATAGCAAATTATTTCTCATTTCCTCTGCAAGTTTGAAACATTTAGCAAGTGTTATATTTGCTTATGTCATAGCAGCTAGAGGGCAATGTAATCCAGAGGACTAAAATCATGTGTTCTTATCCTTTAAGCAATCCATGGTTGACTTCTCTGGCTATTTTGTACAATTTCTGAAGGTGTGTGAGAATAGAGAATGGTCACTCCCATGTACTCCATGACCATGTTTGTTTGAGAGAGAGCTATGATTATCTATATTAAAAAAAAAAAAAAGTAGTTAAGAATTTCACCACATGAATGCACAGCAGAATAATTGTCCCAAAACCAGTTAAAATTAGCTTAGGGTCTGACAAGTAGGACAAATCAACATGAAGCTCAAAATGAAAATACATAGTGTGCAATAGGAAATATGTAATTCATGAAAACTGAAACTTTCAGCATCTGACAGAAAAGGGGCCCCAGCAGATTATGGCTGCTGAAATTAGGAGGTCAACAAAACACCTATATGAAATGAGATTGCCGAACAGTATCAGTGGGGCATTTTATAAATAAGCTGGTTGGGAGACTACATTAATGTAAAGACGAGAGGCCTGCCAAGGTCTCTTGTGTACAAGCCATTACCACAACCACATAATTTGAGACAATCAAAGGTGACTTTTCTTTACTTCCACCAATTCTTACTCCTGATTCAAGAGAGAAATAGCTATGTGAACAACACTTACTGTGCACAGCTGGGCATTCAGGGCTCTTTTGCATGAAAGAAACTTGACATGTTATAGCTTGTCAGCACAATTGCATGGAAAATTGAAGATAACACTCAATTTTTGATCTTGTTAACAGTTGGGGGTCAGAGTTCCCTGCACAATATCATTGGGATCCAGGACTTATTCCTGACTCATGTCAAATTCTGTTCTCCCCACCCCCCCAGCTTGTTGATTTGATGGGTTATTGACTGACATGTCTCCTGAAGCTGATGCTCTCTCCTGCTTTCAAAGTATTGAAGGAAAAGGGCACAGATATCTCCAAGAAACAACAGAACACCATAAAGTACATTGATGAATGAAATAGTCCAACAGCCCAGCAAGTTTGTTTTTTCAGGTGAACGTTCCTTGAATCTTCAAACAAATCAGAAAGTCAAAAAATATAGAATCCAAAATGATACCACCGTAAATTGCCATTCAGTTTATCTAAGCTCTTTCAGTACCTTTCCTTTGGTGCCTTTATTACCCTTAGGAAATCTGTGAATTTTAATGTCATACGGAGCTTTTCATATTTGAAATGGAATTTGCATTAAGGCTGCCACGCTTCACTACTGCAACTGTGCTCCTGGCTATCCAAAGACACATCTGAATATTCCCGCAGGTATCAAAAATTGTAAATTTAACAATTGTATTATCTTTAACTCTGGAAAGTGGCATTGGTACATAAAACATTTTACGATAGTTTGAATGGCTCAGCAGGTGAGTTTGGTGGCGTCCCGGAGCTGCTTTTATTGTTTTAACTGTGTCTGTATTGATCAGTGTTCTGTAGACTAGGGCTGGTTTTAGGCGTTCTTATTGTGACTTTTATTGGATGGTGGTTTCAAGCAAGCTTGTACCTTCAGTTTTCATGGTGTGCCGTATTAGTTTTAGTGTCTTTTCAGACTCTGGTTGTGGTGGGTTTTTAGTCACACTGAAAAACTGAAATGTATCCGTCTTGTGTTTTACTGCCTTATCCTAGTCCTTCTGGAAACCAGTGCCTGCCAGAATACTTGTAGTTGTGTGTTGTCTATGTATTTTAATAAACCACTGACATGTTACCTGTTTAGCCTCCTTGCTTTTATCCAGTTGCTCCATCAAATAACCTGTGCTTTTAGTATCTGTTGTTTGTTATGCCAGAGGACCATACCTCTTTTTAAAAAAGGTGTAGGCGTCGGTTTTAATGCACTTTAGCCCCCCACGTCACACAATCAATCTAAACACAAAAAAAACAAGTAAAAGCAAGTTTAGAAAACTGTTTTCAGTAGCAATTTAAAAGAAAACACTGATGAACCAAGCCTCATCTCCTCAGGCAGCTAAAAGCACCCTGCCCAAGGATCTCAGGCTGCAATTTGGCTCGTAGGGGTTTCACAGGTCAGATGTAACTAGGTAGTCCAGCACAAGTCTTGTAGGTAATATAGTCTCTTAGATTTAGTTAAAAGCCTTGCTGCAGATGAGAAAGAGGATTGTGACTGAGGCAGGAGTAGAGAATTGCAGTAATCTAAGCAAGATGGTATAAAAGAGTGGATCACCTCTTCAAGATCAGCAAAGCGTATAACTGTGGAAGCATATAGTTAACTAAATCCAAATGTTAATGCAAATTGAAAAAGGAAAATGCAATCCCACAATAGCATTTTCATTTTCCACTTTTGCATGCATTATTTGAGTCAGTATGAAAATTAAAATGCAATAATTTGATTTGCATTTGAATCTTCATGTACTGGTGTGCACACTCACTAAATATATTAATGAAAGCCATTTGGCATTTCATTTTCAATGACTTGTACCGCTTTGCAGGGGCGCCGTATGAGGGGGAATGTTAGGACGATTCTAAGGGCCTGTGAACCACCGCAGAGCAGCTGTGTGTCAGCCATGACTGAATGTCCCATAGGTGTTCAATTGGTGACTCCAAAGGCCATAGCATACGATTCACATCATTGTCATACTCATCAAACCATTCAGTGACCATTCAAGCCCTGTTGATGGGGGCATTGTCATCCTGGAAAAGACCATCCCAGGACCAGACTCATCAGGATAGAAATGTTTCATCATAGGATAAAAGGTGATCATTCTGAATAACTCTGATGATTTGCAGTGACCCTTCCCTCTAAGGGGGACATATTGCACTAATGCATGAGCATCACGGTCATCGAATGTGCGCTTTAGACCACAATTTCTGACCCTATTTACTGATTTATTTCCCATAGATCTAAATGCAGATGAAACTTTAGTCACTGTTCCTATTGAAACACTAACCAGTTTAGTAGTCTTTGTGACTGAAGCTCCTACCATCCGTGCCCCAAAAATGAACCCTCTTTCATTTCATCTTAGGCCACGACCTGTTTTGGAGAACTACTTTCAGCAGTCTACTAAAGCCCCCACGGACACAGCTATTACATCCACTAAAGCTGCAGCAGCCAGTGCTTCCACAACTCCACTCAGTTTTATCCACTTCACATCACCAGTCAACACCACAGCCACCATGAGACCATTTGTTACTTCTAATCCTGCATTACATTACAGGCATTTAGCAGACGCTTTTATCCAAAGCAACTTACAATAGGTGCATTCAACATAGGTAGGCAAGAGAACTACTAGTAACCAGAAATCGTAAGTGCATTTACTTCCTAAACAAGCATCTAAGAGCAGAACCAGTGCTAATGTAAAAGTGCAATAGGTTTGCTGCCTACTTTTTAATTAAACAAATGAGACAAATAAGTGAATCAAATAAACAAGAGCTAATAAACAAGAGCTCAGACAAATAAGTGAAGATAAATAAGTGCTAAGAGGAAGGGTCAGGGTACTGTTTCTTTAAGAGGTGGATTTTCAGCCTGTGGCGAAAGATGGACAGCGAATCTACTGTCCTGACATCAGTGGTAAGTTCATTCCACCACTGTGGGGCCAGGACAGAGAAGAGCCGTGACCGGGTAGATCGGCCGCAGGGGCCTCGGAGCGACGGGGCAACTAGTCGCCTCAAGGCAGCAGAGTGAAGTGGTCGGGCATGTAAGGCTTGACCATAGCCTGGAGGTAAGAAGGAGCTGTTCCTTTCACTGCCCTATAGGCTAGCACCAGGGTCTTGAACTGGATGCGAGCTGCTACAAGGAGCCAGTGTAGAAAACGGAGAAGGGTAGTTGTGTTGGAGAACTTGGGGCGGTTGAACACCAGACGAGCTGCAGCTTTCTGAACAAGCTCCAGAGGTCTGATGGCTGGGGCACCAACAAGGAGGGAGTTGCAGTAGTCCAGGCGGGAGATGACAAGAGCCTGGATGAGTGCCGAGAACGACAGTTGGAGAGGAGGATCTGGTGGTTCACCGTGTCAAATGCTGCAGGCAGGTCCAGGAGTATCAGAACAGAGGAGAGAGAGAGAGAGCTCTAGCGGCATGGAGCGACTGTCACTGCCAGTTAGGCAGTCTCGGTCAAGTGACCCACCTTGAACCCGAACTGGTGGAGGTACAAGGACACATTGACAGCAGAAATCTGTTCAAAGTGAAAACCCGCCACTATTCCTTCAAGTCATGTGAGGACTGTGGCAGACTGGCGGGAGGGTGTGGGCAAGGCATAGGTTGGATGCAGGAAAGAGTTGAGTCAGACTCTTCCTGAACGGAGTGTGCGAGAGCAACAGCGGTGACTGACCTGTTCTCGGAGGATGCAGCCGGGGGCACATCTGGAAGAGTTGGCCAGTCGGGGTTGGAGCTAGTATTGTGTCCTGAAAGCCTGGCAGACTGGCAGCTTTGGTGATCTGTGCCTGACCTGTTGGGACAGAGGGGAGGTGCGCCGGCCGAGAGAGACATGGAAGAATCTTCGACGCACCTTAAAGATTGATTCTCTCATAACCTTTGGACTTCTCTCATAACTACTCCGTTTCAGTATGTAATTGTTTTGACATTTGTTTTTTCATTCTCGTTTCATTTGTTTATTGTTTTAATATGATTGTAATTACCATTACTCTTTTCTTTAACTTTAACTATCTCGACATTGTAAATGAGGGCAACCTCAATGATTCCGAGACTTAAATAAAGGTTGAATGAAAAAAGAAAACTGACAGGAAAATGTTGGATGCTGGAAGCTCTGGTTTACACATACTACACAATGCCTTCAGAGGTGGGTGTGCAGCCACTGACAGGGAACTGGGAAATGCCCTGTCTAGTCTCAAGTGGCTATTCAAGGATGTGTCAGCTCACAGGGAGAACTATATGGATGTGACTGGCTCCTCATCCTTCCCCCTCGATTTCTGTAGTCATTGAAGGTTGGAAAATGTGGCATTGACTGAGAGAGATTTTGCCTTTTCTGAAGCTGTACATCAGTGCTGCCATTCACCAGGGGTGATTTTAGACCCATTTTGGGGTATAAAAACAAATAACCAGTGATTTTCAAAGCATTTAGAGAGAATTGCAACAGATAAGGAGAGAGCGAGAGAGGTGCCACCACCAGATCGGGCACGGTGCGTGTTCACGTGTGCTAGTCTGAGAGACATAATGAAGAGCAGGCAGACAGCAGCACAATTGACCTCAGGTCAGAGCAACTAATCCCAGAGTGTAGGTGAGTGGGACAGAGGGAGTAAATTTGAGAACTGTACACTCAATAGTCTATTACTTGTAATAGAAATTAGGACTATTACTCCCTGTTATAGTTAGCTAACATTAGCTAGCTACAACACTCACTAGCTTTGTAACTTGCCACTTGGACCTTTGATCAAGGTCCTGTGAGAAGACTGATTAGTCTTTCGGGTGTCTGTATTCTGATGCCACAGGTGCCTTAAATACCCTCAAGCCAATTAGGGGGCTGGACCAGGGAGGAGTCAACCTAATGCTATGGGGGGGTGTTCAAAGGCTATGGGGAAGTAAGGCTTTAACAGGAATACAAGTGTTCCTACTACACCAGGTATAGGTATGTTAGCAAAGGTATGTTAACAAAAATGACTGAAATGTCAGCTTCTCTCATGATAGTCAAAAAAGTACATGTAACATAGATAGCCTACAAATAAACCTGTTTCTCCATAGATGGATAGAATAAAGTACTTGATGAAAAGCAGCAGAACCACAGAAAATGTACATCAGCCAGGTAAGAAAGTGATCAGGCAAGATAGATGAGAGAGGAATCTTTGAAGTAGTACTATATATGTAACCCTAATAGAACAGAACTACTGTTACAACTGGACCTTTGGCTGGATACTGTATCCATGCAAAGGCAATGGATCCATTCATTTAAACCTAACATTTAATTCATTTAAGGACGGTCGGCCCTTAAATGTCAAAGCAGGTCATGCGCTATCAAAGAGGAATACCTTGTTCCTCTTTAGCTCAGTAGTTCTCCACTGGCTGCTATACTTAACATCAAGCAACACATCTTATACTAGAACATTTCAACACATTAACAACCTTTAACACAGCTGTTTTAGCTTACAAGCATAATCATTTCCATCACACTAACACACTAAAACAAATTAGTGAAAGGAACCAGGTCCTTTTATGGTATACTAGTCTGTTTCTCTGGGCTAAATGTATCACAGATTTCTTTTATATTTTATAATATTGTTGAATTAAAGCAAATGTGTAGTATTTTTGTAGAAATTCATGAGGAAAAACCATTATAATATTCCTATAACATTCCTATAGGAACATCTGTGGTACTCAGCAGTGAGTTTATAGTGACTATATGGACTTTTTTAATGATAGTTGTATACCTAGTATCCTTCTAAAATCTGTTCCAGGATACTTTACTACCTCCTCAGTGGTTTCAGTG
>CABFOQ010052612.1:25362-37191 GCA_900660455.1 Gephyroberyx darwinii
AAATCTCTGTCTTTATCAGTTTGCTTCTATATTTTAGCACTTTGCAAATACACTAAAACTAAGAAAAGCTTCAGTGGATATCAGTGTGTGTCTGCTTCCTGGCTAGGTAACCACAGCAGCCTGGACACTCCTACTGTTTCCTGCAGCCTTGCAAGAAAGGGCAATAAAACACATGAGTTACTGCTCACTGGCCCAAATATTTCACAGACTTTCCTAAACTTGTTAAATGCCACACATATAGTATAAAAACACAACTTCTTTGGCAGCTCTATCCTGTAGCTAAGACATTATATGTCTTAGCTACAGGATATATATTTGGGCAGTTACCTGCCCAAATATTTCATGGATATTCTTCAACTCAATAAATGCCACGTATATTGTTTTAAACTAATACTGTATAACTACCGAGCCATAAATGATATATACTCGGTGAGTACTCACATCTTGCTAGTGCATGAACGTGAAATGGTGATAAACAGATTCTGTGGTGTCTAATGGCACATCACTTTAAGGGACACCCAACCAGCCAATCAGACTCAAGTATTCTCCTGAGCCATGGTGTAACCAGGAAATAACACAATAGCAGGCTAGACTGTAGATTCCCATCAAAATCATATATTTTATAGGAGCATCAGTAAACAAATCTGATCATCTGTTGTATATTTGTTCAATTGCCGTCCATGTCAACTTTTACAAATTTGGTCAACAGACTGGAAATTGTTGGGAATAAATCCTTGTATGTATCAATGGGGCACATCTGGGTGTTTCCCGTCCTGCCACCATAGAAAAAAAAGAGGACTGTATGTAATATTCTACTCAGCCGACCCCCCAGTGTCCTGTCAGTTGTGGCTTTGAGGCAGTCAACATTACTAACCTCAAAATATGAAAGAATATGTGAAAACATTGCTCCCAAAGTACCTAACCTGTCACTCAGGTATCCATGGTGACAACCATGCCATAATACGCCATTCCTCACATGCCAAACATACTCAAACGTACTCAAAATACTTTGGCAATTGTTTTCTAGTCTAGTGGTAGAAGAGTATAGTATGGCAGCAGTTTCTTTCAACCACTTAGGCCAACATTGACCTTCCAAGAGGTTTCAAATAAGCTCTTAAACCTTCCAATAAGTGCTTGTTACTTGCGTAGGATTTCTGAATGGCCTGGTTAATGTGTTTTTATGCTCTCAGAGGATACCCCAATCGCGTGAAAAATCCAAACCACTCATGCTGTTACTGCCAAAAACTCTATGAAGAGTCAGAGGAAATCCTTGCGTCCGGTGCTGTAGTTTCATCATGGCTAAGTACAGCCGTTTCTTTTTCTTTAGTCTTGTTTAGGTGTTACGCAATTGAGGAGAAGGCGATGGCACACAACTAATATCATGGGAATACTCTTGAGGTTAGTATAGGTTGGCCAGATCGGATTCCCATAATGCTTTGGTGTTTGACAGTTTAGCCTACTTTATATGTAGGTTTAGGATCTACAAGCTTTTGGCTGAGCGAAAGACTAACATGCAGCAGTAGTGCTATACAGGTTTGTTGAGACCAGAGGAGCCCCAGTATACTTTTTGAGTATACTGATTATGGATTTACAGTATAGATAGACTCTTGAAGGGTTAGACTACCCAAGAAGTAATCTCTTTGCAGCTTGGGATCCCCACAGTAACTCAAAGTACAGGTCCATCCTGTTCCAATGTCCAAACAAATTGCATTGAAATACATTGAGCTGTCACATACTGTCAGTCCTTGAACCCCGGAGCTCAGTTCATCCATTTGAGAGCAAATAATACCAATACAAATGGAGGCTGTCACATTTTTTGATGTGCAAAATATATTTTTTTAATCTCCAAACTGTAATGAGAAAATCAGATTTGATGTTATGATTTTTTTTCTGCCCCTTTCACTGACGCAGCCTCAGCACACATTCTGGGATTGCATAGGGATGACTGCATAGACACAAGATGTCCTGGACAAAAATGCCCAGTATTTCTCAAAGACGGTACATTTGGTACATTCAACTGTATAGGTACAAGGTGTAATGTTGCATTACAGACTAAATGGATAGTTGTCTGTTCATGTCTTCCACAGTATTGTTTTCCTCCCCCTTACTCAGGCTTATTGTGTCTTGCTTGACACAGCAGCATTGTAGTGTTAGTCAAATCAAGTGAAGGCCAACTATACACTAAATACTGAAGCACATGGAGAATACGAGAGAAGGGAATGGACTATTTGTTTTGGCATTTTTGTCCCTCACCTGTCCTTGTAAACTGTAAACTGATTTGTTGTTGCCACGTCTCCCAAACTCTTCTTGTTTAGCCGAGAAATAAAGAAATACGCATATATGGGACAAAACAAAATAGTAATACAATACACACGTACAAAGATGGTGAGCAGTAACGTGGCCATGTACTGTTGTGACATGCAGTGACGCAGGCGAGTGCACGTCCAAGGGAGACAGTTTTACTGTGCAGCAGACCCGCTGTAATCTCATATACTGTACCAGACAAACTCAATATCCTGTGGCAAACATCTCTATCTGTTTGTGTGTATGTGTGTGTGTGTGTGTGTGTGTGTGTGTGTGTGTGTGTGTGTGTGCAAATGCGTCTTTTTCTTTTTCCATTTTTAATTACCAACATACTCATGTTTTGTTATACATGCATGAATTAATTGACAATCAACATTTATACCACATTAAAAAACAAAAGTAAAATGGAAAAATATAAAAAATGGAATTGCCATTTGCAGCTATATTTTAACATGATTTCTTATCAGTTTTCACTGTAAACGTTCCTTAGATGAATGGAAAGTTCTGCTCACTAATAATGCACCTAACAGATTTATGGCTAAATAGAGCAGAGAGGTGCAGAGGTTGCATGCCGAGAGGAAAACCAGGAGAGGGCAAGTCTGCAGTGCAAAGGAAGCAATTCTCCCAGTGATGTATTAAAAAAGCGATGAGATACACCAGATCATTTGGAATCTTTGGAATGCTTTTGGAATCTTTTTTTCCATTCAAACTGACGACAGATGAAAACGTCAGAGGAGCCCAGTTGTCCTTATTTTGTGCCAGGGCTGCCAGATTTCAACATACCTGGTTTAATGGTTCTACACTGTGCCTATATGATTCTGCGTTTCACTAGAACATCTGATCATTTTGCCTGAAGAATAAAACAATATTATGTCTTTTCAAAGTAAAGGCTTGTCCTTTTATTTCAGAGCAAGTGGCCTGTTTCTCTGATCAGAGCTGTTGTACTCACCCTGAATACAACCCACTGGCCTTTCTTTGCAAACCCTGTGATAAATGTTATTTATCCATTATACAAGATAGTACTTGCAAAACTAGAATTAGAATGGCAGTTCTATGCTACTACTTAAACCAATTTACTAGCTTATGTATTTCCCACAAGCAAATCAGTGAAAAAAACATGTTTCACTTTCTCATGGTTTGAAGGTGTATGTCATGTTATACATTTCAGGCTGAGAAATAAATACTTTGGTTAAATAATACTGTACCTCTGCAATGACAGTGCTATAATCAGATAGATTCAATGCATATTGGCTTTTGGATTCATGGTGAGAGAAATGCTTAAAGTCTCTGGAACGCTTACTGATACATTACATTACATTACATTACATTACAGTCATTTAGCAGACGCTTTTATCCAAAGCGACTTTGGATGATACAGGGAAGAGGAAGAAAATGATGCAGTTGAAATTACATGCAAGGGTTGTAACATGTAGTTTGTAACGTGTTTGTATAGTTATCTAAATTAATATAAATTAGTTATTCTCTGTTAGCATAGTTTACTTAAAATGAATAGTTTAGGCCTGCACAGACTACCAAAAGCCTGCTCAGGGCTTACGAGCCCAGCAGACTATGACTTCAGCTGGTGATTTTTTAAAAAGCCTATAGGGCTAGTGTTGTTAAGATGTGACAGCAGAGGATCTACAGCAACGTTTTAAAAAATAAAGCTGTGCTGGAGACTTTCACTTTTTATTCCATAATTATATTTGATAGTCATGAAACGAAACTGTTAAATTCATCATAAATTAATTTCTTAATACGTCGTGAAACCTGTAATGAGCCTGTTGGGAAAGTGTTTTCTAAATCCCTTATAAAGAAAGTTACCATTCGTTCTCTGGTATGGCTTATGTTTGAGGTATTTGAGGTTCCATGTTTATTTTTACCAAGATGGAGCGATGGACAAATCTGAGATACCATTCCTTTGCCACATAAAACATTACTCTGCTGAGATCCTCCAGAAATAGACAAGCTGTCTTATTTTTAACTAAACCTGAAAATGAGCAAGAAACATGGTGTTGTTGCCATCATTGCATCTGTATCCATTTAACTAACATATTTTATTTGTATTCCTTTTTAGGAAGTTAGTAAGTTACCTAAAACAAAATCATGGCTATTTTTTAATGTCTGATCATGCCCAACATAATACATTCAAGGAGATGCCGCTGTGTTTCCTTAAAAATAGACAGAATATATGTAACTATCCATCAATAATCAATCATTCATACACCTGTTTCATCATTTAGTCGCATCCCAAATAGCAATCATCAGTGTGGTCATTGTGCTCAATGTCACTCTTTCTAACTATATGGTTTTTAATTTATAATTTTTAATATTGGAGGGTTTTTAATTGATACCTAGTCATGTTCAAATACAGTAAAAAAAAAAATCCAGATGTTATTACCATGAATACTATATATTTTCACAATTTGTGTAATGTTCCTGCGTCCTAATATTATCAAAATGGTTGCCTAAAAGGAATAGGTAAGCTATTTCTACAAATTATGGGTTTGTGATGACAAAAGGATATTTGATGGAACTACTATTCCAAACTGGGAGTGTGTACACAGCAGAAGGGACTGCAACTTCCAATTACATGGCTGTGCAATAAAGAAATGATTGTGGAAAAACTTAGCAACACCAGAATAATCCTTGAAGATGAAATACCAGGGTGAAACCAAATAATGAGTTGTCTTTTCATAGCTAAACCCAGATGACCTCTGCAGAGAAAAGAAAATACTGTGCAATACGCTTTGTTATTCAGAGTATGAGTATGAGTGGGATTGCCAAAAACATATTTCAAAATTCTTCAAAATGTGATGATTGTTTTTTTAGATGTGGGACATTCTTGCATCATATCGTTACTTCAGGTTTATAGAAAAACTGGCAGAAATGCAGTGAATTAAATTACCTTGCAAACTTTGTTTTATGTATCACTACATCGTTATTATAATGGAGATGGGAGAGAGAGACAAGGGGATGACATGCGACAAAAGTCCCAGGCTGGATTCAAATCTACGACGTTGCGGTTACATGGTACGCGAGACACCAAGACCCAGTCATCTGTGTTCTGTTAAATCTCTCCTCTTTCCACGGACAGCCTATGCAAAAACTTTGTGACACAGTGCTACCAGCTCCTTGTCATGTATTCCGGTCGTGATCAGGAAGGGTAACCATGGCGATGGAAATGGCCTGCGGATGCTGGAGGACTTTGTGGACTCCTTCAAAGACGGCAGCATTTTTGGTTCCAATGGTGTTAACCAGTGCACCAAAATGTCCTGTTGTTACAATTTCAGTCAGCTTGGAGGCAGCCCAGATCTACACGCTCTCTTAGCTGTAACAAACAACATGAGGACGCTAGCACACACAGGATTCAATCATAAGTGTCCAAACATTGTTTTATGTTCTATTGTGACAGTTGGCAATAGTTGCTGGAATTATGGGAAATGAGTTTGTCTTTACTGCAACTTTGAACAACTATAGGGATTTATATCACAAGCTGTTGAGGTAATTCTTGCTATCCAAGTATGATGTTTTGTGTATATAAGCTGAGTAACACATCTAGGCAAGTGTCTCCTAACGCTGATGACTTTTATGCTTGTCATTTTTTCAGACAGAAATGATAGTTTTAGCATTTGATAATATACTCTCCTTTTGGTGCCAGTTACACATTCTGTTTGCCCCCATAATAATCCCTGGCTCCTGTAACCTTTATGGTGTCAAAATGTCTTCTACAAGAAAGAAAAAGCTGTCTCCCTTAACAAAGAAGGACCCAAAATAACCAATCACTGTATAGCATATAAAGGAACGTGTGTTATTGTTTGGTTTGGGCATGCTACCGTGTCGATATACCATTGGTGCGCCTAAATTGCCCTGAATGATTTCTCATATTGTGAAGGAGAAGCATAACAATGTAGTGAATAGCGTTAGCATGCTTCACTTCTTCCCTGTCAATGTCGTGGAATGGGTGGGCACAGCAGGGAAGGAACATGGAGGTCACTGTTTACGCCTTCAACCAGTACATTATTACTTATATTGTTGCTGTTCTTTACTATTTATTTAATTATTTAAAAACTGCATTATTCATCCAAATGTTATTAAAAGCTCATTATTGTGTATTCTCAAATTTGTGGCAACTCCTAATTTATAGCTGATACATGTAGCAACCATTATAACAGTCCCTTTTCCACATTTTCTTCTTTCTTCTGCCCAAGGCTGCTCCTACCAAGTAGACCAACAGAGTGGCATCTACCATCCCTGAGCATATGTCACTTCCTGAAACAATTATGAAATAGATTTCCATTCAGAAACATTCCCCAAAAAACAAGATAAAAGCAGATAATGACATTTACAATAAATAGATAGGTGAAATAAAACTATACAACCATCAACCCCAGTTGTGTTATTTCTATATAGATTATGGCTCTTGGCTATATTGTCAATTGAATGTAGCCTGTTATACTTAACATGTTCATACAGACAGAGGGATGTGAGGTGGGCCCAGCTCCATCCACTGTACCTATAGTGGAAGTGTGAATCCACTTGGTGGCACTGTGGCTGTGTGTCAGTAGGAGGCTGCTGTGTTAGCAAATGTTCTCCAACACGCTGCTACTGGTTCAGGAAAACTGCTTACCTTTTTTTTTTTTTTTTCTGGACTGTAACCCCTTTGTCTTATTCACATTTCAGTCAAATTCAGTGTCACATTCAGTTCAGTTGCAGGTTTGGCTGGGATGGCATTGAGAACGGATAGAAAGTGATGTCATAGCTTTCATCTGAGGTTTGATCAAAACATTATCAAAGTATTAGATGGGAGTGGCTTCCATCCATATATTATATATGTGGATGGATATTATAAACCTACTGCTGTGATGTTTTTTTATTTCAAAGTGACCTTTATTATAAAGAACAGATATTTATCTTATTATTTCAGTCTGTTATGTTATGCTCGGTTAATAAATACCCTACTTTGTTTGTGGTTTCTTAGAATATAGGACTTCAATATCATCTGCATTTCTATGTGCAATAAATACATAAATAAACTCACTGTTCAGGATCATCAAATCCTGGACTGCAGAACATTTGCGTCCCTTCATCGGAGTGAAGTTTGTTGTTATATTTCTGGTTGGACAGCCATGACTTACTGCGTCCTAAAGGTGCCCACCTGGGTGCATAAACACTCAGCTTGACAGCCTGGCTATGCATGGCTTACCTCTTTTCTGTTCATTTTATAGTGTGCATGTATCATTTTATGGTATCCATCTATCTAGTAAACCTTGAAAAGGCTGCTGAGGCTCGGGATAAATCTGAGGGTGACACTCTGACAGTCCCTGATCTGGCTGTCCATGTTGAACTCGCCTGAAATCTCTCTCGGTGATCGTAACTCAGCCCTTTCACGCATTCTGACATATCCCTCGCTGAAGCGGAGCTCTGTGTGTGTGTGTGTGTGTGTGTGTGTGTGCCATCAGATAAACCAGCACAGCTCTAATGTCAACTGTCAAGGTGTAGCTGGCAGAGGAGTAGACTTTATACAAAAATATTGAATAGCTACAGGATGCACTTCATTGGCATTTGTGGTTAGAATGAGTAGCAGTGATCTAAGTGGGTGAACCCGGTCTGACTGAACCTGGCACAGACGTGCTGTGTGTGTACAGGAGTATGTGAGTGTAATTAATGATGTGTTCCTCCTCTTCATAGGGTAATAGGATTTCCCCACCCCAGGCAATAAATAGAACGGGAGGGGCGAGAAAATGGCTCTACGCAGATGTGTGTGTGTGTGTGTGTGTGTGTGCAGAGTTAGTGAATTGGAGCCCCGTGTATTGATGGCAATAGAGGGCCAGAGTATAAGTGTGTGCATACGTGTGTGTTTTTGTTTGTGTGTGTGTGTGTGTGTCTTTGTGTGTGTGTGTGTGCATGCACACGTGGGTTAGGGGGAGGGGGAACAAGCAAGTGATTTATAACAGCTACTCTAGGTCTCTCCTCTCTCCCACAGCAGCCGAGCAAGCACATCCATTACAAAAGTACTGATGTTAATGGGCTTTGTTGGTGTGTGTGTGTGTGTGTGTGTGTGTGTGTGTGTGCGCATGGGACAGAGACTGCATGAGTGTGAGTGCACACCTTTGTGTGTGTGAGTGCAAGTGATAAACAGAGGCTACCGGGTGAAAGGAAGATGAAGGTTACCGAGGGTGTTTCATAGAGGTAGTCCCAGTGCAAGTTTGCGCATGTGTGTTTGTGTGTATACAGACATACCATAGATTTGTTTGTGGACTTTTATAGAGTAAGCTAATTCCAGTCTCTCTCTCTCTCTCTCTTTCTCTCTCTCTCTATCCCTCTCTCTCTCTCGCTCTGCTGGAGGAGAGGAGCTGGGGGAGATGGAGTGATTAAAACCTGAATTGAGGAAAGACTCTAGAGAGTAAACAGAGGACGCAAGGGAGGAATAAATGAAGAGGATCTAGAGCTCCACGGTAATGGACTAGTAGATGGTGAGGACCGCATCCACCCGTGTGTGTGTGTGTGTGTGTGTACACCTAGTGTCCGCCTGTCTCCTCTCACATTACCCTTTACATTAAAACCAGTCAAGGGGAAAATTACTGCAGACCTGGGCCACCGTCTGCCCACCTGGCCCCACAGCAAGAGGGGGATATGGAGCCAGAGGAGGGGATAAAGAGGTGGTTAAGGGGATGAGGAGGTGGGGGTTAGAGGCACCAGGAGCAGGATCGGGCTGCCCATGGGCACTGGACGGAAGTCAGTTTCATGCAAGGTAGGAGGAATTTCTGATCCTGAGGGTCTTGGCTAAAGAGGAGTGGAACAAGAGACTGACTCCGCCTCCTACCAATCTTATGTGGATCTATTTAAAGGCATAGATCATTTTTCAATCAACGCTTTCCTCATCTTTGTGATTGGAGTTTTAGATCGTGAATACTCGAGACTGAGGGCATTATTGTTGTTTTCATAAAGGATAGATTGAGTGAATATGTTCATATCGATATGTAATAAAGCCAGTTGTTCAAGTTGTAAGAGAAGTTTTTTTTTATTACCAGTACTATTTACATTGAAATAATACAGCCCCGCCCCTTTACCCTCAAATGTGGCATGCGTACACACACGCAAGCACGCATACATGAGCACGCGTGCACGCACACACACACACACACACACACACACACACACACACGCTCACATTTGTATCCAACTCTACACTGTGGAGAATACCTCAGTACATCAGAAATAAGACACATTCTTTCTAGATCTTATACAATGTCCAAAGGAAACACAACTTATCTCAAAACAGTATTTCAAGTAGAGCTAACTCATAGTGGACACGTAGCATGTTTTATAAAGGTCAGATGCACTCCATGTGTGACACGATATGCACCATAGAGACAGAGCTGACAGGGCAAAGACTGAATGGAGTCGTAATACGGATTTATGAGATATTTCTTAGTGAGTGAGATCAATTTGCTTGGATTGCATGTCTCCTATCAACAGCAGTATTGTGAGGGGAGGCGCATAATATTGTGTTTCCTTTAAAGTAATAGCACAAAGGCAGATTCTACAATGCATTCAAACAGGAGCTGTGGTGACACACTTGGCGCAAGATTGTTACCTGTAGCATTACCTATTGCAAAGACAAATATTGTGAAATTGCCGTCTGCAGTACAGTGGTGTTGTTTTTTGTGGTCATTGTACCATACTATATCTACCGTAGGCAGCCGGATGCTACGCAAGCTTTGCTTTTCAGCTGATTTTAATCCTCTGTGTTCAAAACTTGGCCACTAGATGGCAATGACTGCTGCAGAGCAGACAGTGGTAATGTCACAGATGTTGTCTGCCCTCCCTCCTTTTGTTTTCTCTCTATAGAGGAAGGAGACCTCAGCTGTTGAAGGAGATTCTCTATTATGGGTTCAATGTTCTTTTGAAAATCATTTCCATTAAAACATGTTTTTTAAAAGGGACAGTAACAAAGGGAAGGTCAGGTGAAGTAGCGCGGAGAGCAGGACTATCAGGGCCAGCAGTATGGGCGTGAGATTTGTGTGTGTGTGTGTGCGCGGTGTGTGTGTGTGCGTGTGTGCGCGAGTGAGAGTGAGCACAAGTGTGTGTTTAATTGTGTCCGTGTTCTGAATAATGGGATAGACATCCTCCTTTTAAGCTATGCTCAAGAACGCTTATTGTGCATTAATGGAACTAACACTGCAAGTTATATATGAGGTTTGTACTGAATGTCAGTACAATGCTCAATGCCAGAGGTGTTTGCACAATCTCCACGAGGGCTAATGGAGGAACTTGCCACACACGTAGGTTAAATCTCCTTCCTACTGTTCATAACCTCTGATGATAATAACAATAAGCAGCAGCCTTTGATTTAAAGTAAAGTATTGTGTAAGAGAATGTAAGAGAAGAGAATGTCTAAAACAATTTTTGGACTAAAAGATGCCTTCTCTTGATTGCCACATATGTTTTTGTTTATGAACATTAAAGCATGTATTAAAACCTGGACCTCTATGTTTTAATAGTGAGGGCAGAGTAGCAACTTAGAGGCCAGGTACGCCATAGAGCAGGGGTTCCCAATCCAGTCCTCAAGTACCCCCTTGTCCTGCAGGTTTTAGCTCCAGCTCTACTGAGGCACATCTGAACCTATTAAGGTATCATGAAAACGTGAAGCCACTAATTGGTTCAGGTGTAGTAGAGCAGGAGCTAAAACCTGCAGGACAAGGGGGTACTTGATCAGGGACCACTGCCATAGAGCAACAGAACAAACACAAATATTGTTTTGAAGAAATGTGGGGTGAAATTAAGAAAACGTAAGTTGTCCCTTTTGACTTGTCTCTCTAATGTGTTCCTAGGGCATTAGAAGATACCTTCGTTAACATCAAGGGGATAGTGAGAAATATTTTTGCTGGATGGAATCTCGACAGCATGTTTTTCTAATTTAAGTCCAGTGTCCCAGGAGGAGGAGCTAGGCTTTGGAGCGTATATGGGATGCAGTAAATATTACTTAAAATCTTTTTCCAGCAAGCTATCCCATCCTCCGCCCCACTCCTCTGTGTGTCTCCTCCATAACCTTGATTCCATCTCAAGTCCATCAATTCACTAAAAAAATTGAAAACCAGTCCATGATTTTAAAAAGTCCTCCGCGGAAATTTGAACGGTACTTTTCACTCCACAAATTGGATTTCCGATTCATCTCCTGAATTGACTGGATTGAAATGGAATTTCAGCCCAGGAACGATCCCCGCCCCCCCCGCCGCCTTTACCAGGCAGTGGTTTCTCCCATCTCCTGGCCTTGGTGGGACATAGGAGCGCTGTAGCTGGAGTTGCTGGCCAGGGAGAAAGGAGGACTGGGACCACCCCCATACGCTTCCCCTGGGACAGGCTGCAGGGAACTCGGTAAACCTGGTTCAGGACTGGGGGTTTCTGCATGGGAGATCATGTCCGTGAACCTTTGCTCATCTGAAGGATGGTGGCCTGACACAGATCCCTCCATGCCTCCAGGGCCAGAGCCCAGGATATAAGGTGACTCGGCTGGAGACTGAG
>CABFOQ010052613.1:11704-33916 GCA_900660455.1 Gephyroberyx darwinii
GTAGACTTCATGGGGGCCAATGCTGCTATCTTCCGTACGTCCATTCAGGGCAGCAGTCAGCACTACATTCGGACTGAGGCCTACGACTACAACTGGCTCAATGGTGAGAAACCTTTATAACCGACCAGCCTTCAGTTTAGATTAGAGGAAGACATTTTACAGGTGCATTAAGTAATCTATGACTTCTATCGACCTCAATAGACAACCCTATGAATCCCCCACAGATATAGTATGGTCATTTTGTGCTATTTATGGCCCTTTAAGTCGTGATTCAAGCATCACATGACAAAATTTTGTTTCAGTGCATCTGAATCAGACTCCTTCAACCCTCCATAGTTCTCCATCCCTCTCTCATTCCTTTGTTCCTCAATTTATCAATTTGTTACCATGGAGACACAGATGTCAGACTATCAAAGTTTGCATGAAACTGTAGGGTAGAGTGGTATTGTGCAACACACACACACACACACGTAACTTCTCGTCTCCCTCCTCCTCACAGAGCCAGAGTTTGTGGGCTCCTTCTCCATCCCTGACACTCACAGTCCTGATGATGACAAGGTCTATTTCTTCTTCAAGGAGAAGGCAGTGGAGGCCGGACAGTGGGACAAGAGGGTGTACAGCCGCGTGGCTAGAGTCTGTAAGGTAAAGAGAGAGAGAGAGAGAAAGAAATGGGAAATGCATTGCTGCTTGAATTGTGTAAAAGACTTGAAAAATCAGACATAAGGGACAAACCTGAGCACGGTTTTCCAGAAACATCTCAATCATTAGGTCCTGCTATTTCTACAGAGGCTTTACAGTTAAGTCACAAATCTCCTAGTAGCCAGGGTTGGCGCCATCATGGAGGTCTAGTGGAGAATTAACTGTGTATATAGCAACTGGGCTAGAAAGAGAGAGATGCATAAAAAGATTGGTATATGCCATACCAATCTTTTTATGTATCTCTCTCTGTTGGTCAGTTCAGTAATGTTACAAGTCAAAATGAATAGTTGGTCTCCAAATGTAGGTTACTGTGACACAGTAAACTGTCTTGGTTTTAGCCCTAGTCTCTGGTCCAAAACACTCTGTTCAGGTTAACTGACAGACTCAAGCTACAACTTGACTACCAGCCAATACTAACTCTGGTTTCTACTAGATGCATTAGCTATCTGTGCAAAACCGATGTGTTAACAAGATCATGGTTGTTAGTGGATGTTATCTAAACACAAAATCATCAGAGGTATCAAAATCATCAGTTCAAAGTCAAAAACAACACAGAAACATGTAAAACATGTCATTGTTTTTCAAAGTCTCTCTCTGTCTTGTGCTTCCTCTCCTGTCTCCTCACCCTCTCTCCTTGTCCTCTAATTTTCCCCAACTCCCCAACTCCTTGTCTCAATCCTCTCCTCCTGCTGTCTGCCCTCCCTCCATCCAGAATGACGTTGGAGGGAAGAGGAGTCTGATCAATCGTTGGACCACCTTCCTCAAGGCCAGGCTGGTCTGTTCTGTTCCTGGACCGTCTGGAGTCGACACCCAGTTTGATGAGCTAGGTAACGCACCTTCCCTCCCTTTCCTTCCTCTCTATCTCCCTTTTCCCTTCCCTACTTGTTTCACTCCTCTGGAATGGACATTCAGTTCTTTCTTTCCCTCGGCCTTCAAAAGTGGACACAGTGTGACCAAGCTAGGTAATAAACTTCCCTTCCTTTCCATCTTTCCTATCACTCTTTTCTCCTCCCTCCTTTTTTCTCACTGGTGGAATGGACGTCCGGTTTCACAAGCTAGATACCTAGATTTTTATTAAAAACATAACTTTTATTAAATTAACCAAGTGAAGTAAGAACAAAATGCTAGAAAGGCAGCATTGTATTCCCAACAAGTTTGTTTGTTGAAGTTATAATAGAAATAGCTTAACATGATATCTGAAGTGAGTGCATGTGACCATCCTTGTGTCCTCAGTATGAGAAACTCACACTTTTAATGATGCATCCATGGTATGTGTTTTAAAATGGAATCAGCAACATGGACTTCATTTATAATGTCTATCTTTTTGTAGAGGACATCTTTGTTCTGGAAACCAAAGACCCGCAGAACCCCACCATCTATGGTGTCTTCACCACCTCCAGGTGAGTCAGTCAGTCAGTTTGTCAAGAAGAGAGATAGAAAGTGATGAAGAGAGATAGAAGTGTACCCTAAAAACATCTGTTCACCACAACTTCCTAGTTTCTACCCACTGTCTCTCCCATGTATAAGTCTCCCATCATGATTGCATGACCATTAGTTGGTGTATTAAAAAATCAAGTCTTCAGATCAAAGCATAAAATATGGCCAACTTCTGCAAACACCAAGGACACCAAAGAAAAATGGCCAATACTAATCAATTCTTGAGAGACTCTTTCCAGCCTGATGGAAACGCATCTGATTTTCATTTTACTTTTTGTGACATTTCAAAAGTTTACGTAAATGGCAACAGCCTCAGCCATCAGTCAGTCAAGTAGAGGAACGCCCTTCCCACAGAGCTCTGGGAGGATGTTCTCCTCCTTCCTCCATAACAATCGCTGCAACACGTGCACACTCACACCCAGGACGACACATGCACGCCCAGCGGTGATATATGGGGCGCTGAGGGGGTCAAAGCTGAAGAGGCACAGCTGCTTGTGTTGTTGTTGTTACCCTGATCTATCAAAACATTCACATGCCCTCCCTCCTCTCCTCTCCTCCCATCCCTCCTTCCTCCTTTCCCTTGCATCCTTCTGTCTTCTATACTCCCGGTTTCCTGTAATTCTGCTTTCTTCTCCCTTTTCCTCTCCTCTTTCTCCTCATCTCTGCCTTTTTTCCTCTCTCTCTTCCTCGCTCCTTTCCTTCCTGTATCTTGCTCTCTCCTTCCTTGTCTTCTCTCCTTCTCTCACCCTCCTTCAATCCCTCTGTCTCTCCCTTCCTTCCTCCCTCCCTCCTTTCATTCTCTTCCTCTCTTAAACCCTCTCTCTCTCTTCCTCTTTCTTCCTCTCGCTCCCTCTCTCTCTCTCACTCCCTGTCATCCCTCTATCTCTTCTCTGCTTCCCTCTCTCTTCCTCCCTCAATCCATCTCTCCATCTCTCCCTCACCCTCCCTCTCTCCCATAGCTCTATATTTCGTGGTTCAGCAGTGTGTGTGTATTCCATGGCGTCTATCCGGGCTGCGTTCAACGGGCCGTTCGCCCATAAAGAAGGTCCTGACTATCGCTGGATAGAGTACAAGGGCCGCATCCCCTACCCGAGGCCTGGCACGGTAAGTACACACACACACACACACACACACACACACACACTCTCGCTCACACATATGTGTGCTAATGAAAACAAGCTGATGAAGCTCTGAGAGGGTTAAACTCTGGTGTTTAAACACCTCAGCTGTGAACTCCTCTGGGACGCTTCAACTTGTCAGAAAGGCTTAGATTTTACTGTGTGTGTGTGTGTGTGTGTGTGTGTGTGTGCATTTACACTTATGTGTGTAGTGTTATTTCATTCTCCCTGTTGGGGAATTCACCGCTCTGTAGAGTGGTTTTGTACGATCTAGTTGATTGCCGATGATGTCAGCCACATCAGTGTGTGTGTGTGTGTGTGTGTGTGTGTGTGTGTGTTTGTGTGTTTTGGTAGAATGATGAACAGTCATATGGATGCTCATAACCCCCGATCAGAGTCACTGCACACACACACACACACACACACACACACTGCACACAAAATAACGGTTGTCATGTCCAAATCAATTACTTTTCCAAAGTGATGTCACTTATTTAACAAAATGTAATACTCCTCATTCCTGCGTTTTTTCTTCCTGTTTAAATGAATCCATGCAGCGATCTTTGTATCATTCACTGAACATATCTATCTCTCCCGCTCTTCATCTTCTACTTCTTCTTCATTCTGCAGTGTTGACGTGAATCATGCTCCTCTCCAAAGTCAACATGTAGCTTGACACAATCTTTAAGTCATTCCCTCAGTCCAACCTTCCCTTCCTCCCTTGTCTCCTCCTTTCCATTTCCCTTCTCTCTCTCTCTTGCTCTTTGTCATTCTGTCATTTCTTTCCTCCTTCCCTTCTGTCAATCCTTCCATCCATCTGTCCACCACTCCCTCCTTCCTTCCTTTTTCCATTTTCTAATATTTCTGAAAAAGGCAAGAGTCTGTGTGTGTAGTGGGAATCTGAACAAGGTGATCATTGATTTTGTATCTAAAACGTGAAAAAAATTGAAAAGAAAGACTTTTTAAGTAGACTATTCTTATCCTCATACCAGAATACCTTGATTTCTGGAAAAACTCTCAGCACACACTCCTTCAGCTGCAGTCTTTTCTCGCCCTTTATCACTTATATTTCTCTCTCCTGTCCTCCAGTGTCCCAGCGAGACCTACGACCCTCTCCACAAGTCGACGAAGGACTTCCCGGATGAGGTGGTGAGCTTCATGCGGCAGCACCAGCTGATGTGGGAGCCCGTCCTGCCCCTAGGCCGCAGACCCGTCTTCACCCAGGTCAATGTACCCTACATGCTACAGAGGGTGGTGGTAGACAGGGTGGACGCTGAGGACGGACCCTACGACGTCCTACACCTCGGCACAGGTGAGGAGGAGGAAGCAAAGGAGAGGAGACAGGAGGAAGGGAAGGAGGGATTGGGAAATAAAGAGGTAGATATAGATGGGAGAGTAAGTGGTGTAAAGAAAGAAAGAAGGAGGGTTGAGAGAAGGAAGCGAGAGAAAGATGAACGAGATGAGGCAGAGAGATAGCGGAAAGAGGACAGAGCGATCACGTATGAGTGAATTTCTAGGGGGAAAATAGAATAGGTGGGGGGCGGGGGGTAGAGAGAATTGCCTTGAAGTATGTTTCCTCACCTTCACAGTTTAACCGGGGGGTAGAGAGAATTGCCTTGAAGTATGTTTCCTCACCTTCACAGTTTAACCAAGCAACATCATAAAGATGTCAATAGGAGTGACTGAGTGTGGTTCATTTGTTCATTTGTTATGTATAAACATCCATTCATTCATTATGCCTTTAAAGTGTCTCTTAGCACCGGAGGTGGAAAAAGAGCGGTTTACTGGTTTATCCCAAAGCAATACCTCTGACAGGGTGAATGGGTTCTTGAGCGTGTATTTTCTGTATGTGTATGTGTGTGTGTGTGTGTTCAGAAACTTTTTGTCAACCCCTGAAGCTGTATGTAAAATAATTTGTGATCCTGTGTGTGTGTGTGTGTGTGTGTGTGTGCATGTCTGGGAGCGTCTCTGTCTATACGCACGCCTCTTGTCTGTCTGACAGTGTTAATGGTTGTGATAAATGGTGGAGGATATTTAGCGGCTGGTGACAGGCCCGGGGGCCAGAGGTGGTCCCATGGCTCCATACATCTCCTCTAAGTGGATTCCTCTCCGGCATCTCTCATCTCCCCATCAACTAACCATTTACCTGCCTGATAAATGCCCTTTAGGGTCCTTTAGATGGAGTGATTTTCACATAGTGTGACCAAACTGAATCTTTCAACTCATCTCCCCAACTGGTAGATGATTTTTGTGATTTTTAAAAGGGCAATAAAGACTTATTACTGCCCCATAGCACAAAATGATCATAATACTGTGGAGTCCAAAAGTCTGAGTCCACTACCAAGATCACTTATCAAGTCTAATACAAATTTGTAATTAATAATTTAGCAGTAGCGACAATAAAGCATAGATGACCAATTAATTTAGTCAATATCTGGTAGAAGTTGTTAGAAGACCAAAACAATTCACATTGTGTAGTAGGAGCATACATGTGTTACTATTTGAATGAAATATGTGACAACAATTTGAGAAAACCTTACCAAATGGTGTGACAAGATATTCAGACAGTTTCATACGAGCATTTCTCAAAGATCTACACATTTTGATTTTTATCAGTTCTGTAATGTATTCTCGAATAAGAAGTATCAACTGAGTAAAAAATTGGTATTAGTTTTTGATGAAAACTAATGATGAAAACAAACAGTGGACTCAAACTTTTGGACCCCACTGTATATCTGCAGGGAGTTGATAGGGTTGTTGATCAATACCAATGATTCTATGGTTACTTTAGAAGGTGCTTTAGAGATTTCTGGCTTTCAAAACTCATTTTCTGGCCCATAATCTGTTTTGGAACAAAAACTCAAAACCCCACCCATTGGCATTTCAGGACACTCCTACCCCTCCCCCTCTTTTTTTGGCTGCTGTCTGGAGAATTGACAAATTCAGTTTTAAGCATGCAGCCAACCGCCTTTTGAGTATTGTATATCAGAATTTTTTTTTCTTAAAATTGTCTCAGAACTATTGTGTTTTGTAATCCTGACCTAAATACAGAAGATCTAGTCTATAAAAGTGTTTTTTTGTCAACCATGGACTTATGTTGCTCCTATCCTTTGTTTTAGTTTCATGCTAGCAATCTTTTTGTATCTATTTTTATTAATGTTGCACTTTTCCCAAATGGTTGAAATTATACTTTGGAAGAAAACTCTTCATATGTTACAGATCAAATGAAGCAGAACAGCAAAAACCTAAGACTGTGGTCGGCCGCTTCATGCAGAAGGTCCAAGAGCAATGAACCCTGTCCTAGCCTGTCTAGAGTTCCTAAATATAAACCCCAAGGTTAAAACAGAACTTCCAATGTTCACACCTATCGTACTTAACCCTGGGCCAGCAGTAGCCTAGAGGTTCAACACGGGAGATTGTGATCACAAGGTCACAAGTTCAAATTCAAGGAATGGTAAGGAAGTTTTGGGATTGAGGGAAACCTGGAAACTGGAGAATTGCTATTATAACCTTCCCACCCACCCAATACCACTGTTCTGCCCTTGAGAAAGGCACTTAACCCCCACGACTCCAGTAGAGCTCCTCAGTGACCACCAATAGAGAAGTCACTGAATAGGACAGCTCCCAGTTGTGAGGATGTGTAACTATAGAAGTGTGTAGTAGGGCGTGACTGAAAAAGAGCAGAGGTGCTTACTGGGTGGTTAACGTACTCCAGTTAAGTATGTTGGAGACCGAACATGCAGGTCTGGTGTTTTTGATCAGAGACTAGACAACAACTGTAGTTTCTGGAATTTACCAAAGAAAAGCAAGATCTCAAGATCTTGAGGGAGAGAATACAATGACACCCAGGTTGTGATAAAAACTCCCTACCTAACACTATGAAACTGTCCTCCTTATACCCTCCCACTGCCCAACCAGCTGATAAGGTCTCCCCTGCAGCCATAGAATTCCTATGAGATGGAAAATATCCAGACTTGAGGACACCTAAGCTGTAAATTGCCAGTAATTTCACCATCAGTAAAACCACCTCTGGCATCTGACCATCAACTGCTAGTCAAAATGCCCCTGGCATCTATGTACACTGTCACCACACTGGCATTTGACCCAGAGTGCCCTAAGACAAAAGCCCAAAACGTTCAAGCCCCAACAAAGTAAATGTTAAAAATGAGCAATGCTCCTTGAATTCTTCTACTTTACATCTCACTTTCCGGCCCATACTCTGTTTTGGAAAAAAATGCTCCCTGCCCATTGGAGTTTCAAGTGTGCCAGAGACTTGAGTAGGAGGAGACCAACTCGCAGATAAAGGTTGATAAAGATTATAGATTATTTAATAACTCTTTAATTAAAGTTAAAAATTAAAAATACTGGTCTGGCATCACTGACTGGGGTTGGCAACAGGCCTGGGATGAGGTAGACATTTGTTATCCCAACTTAAGTTTGAAGAGTGAGTTTGTAGAGTTTTCAGCCTGGACCAAAAAGAGTCAACTGAAAAGTTAAAACTGACACTCTTAAAATTATTGAAAGCCCAAAATGAACACTTTTAGAGACAGAATCCTCTTCATTTTCGAGATACTGAATGATAAACTTCAGATAATGGCTCTATGGGATTTTTTAAATCAACTCGTCAGTCACTAGTGAGCATTGGACCCAGGCTTATTTTACTCTCTTACTCTCGATGTGTGGGGTCTTGCTATTTATTTTTGCCATATTGGGTTGTGTCTCGTAGTTGAAGGAGCACTGGCCTGCACTCCGAAGAGCACAAACAAAAGTTACAAGATATTATCTCAAGTCTGAAATGAAATGTTGCAGAGTTCTGATACGTACAACTACACCATTAGCCCATGTATGGTAGGCTTGTTTGACATACTCGTCTGTAGACACACACGCATACTCAAACACACACGTGCACACACCCATCATACTTATACCCATCATGCATTTCCCACAGCGAGCTCCCTAAAGTTCCCTGGGAGCATCTTGACATTACGAGGAGCTAACGTACAAGTTCATGATGTGTGTGTGTGTGTGTGTGTGTGTGTGTGTGTGTGTGTGTGTGTGTGTCTGTTTACACGTGTAGTTCTATGGATTTCTCTCTGGATGTCTGCACTGTTTATGTACATATATGTGTGTACAAGTGTGTATGTGCGTGTATGTGTGTGTTTGTGGCCATGTGTATGTGTGTGCACGTGTATGTTAGCTAATGTACTCAGGTATGTGTATGAGCTAATGTGCTGACATGCTGTATGTGCGTGTTTTCAGTGTAACAGCTGGTATCTGAACCAGCCATGGGGAGCGCTCATAAATCTTGATTGAGGTTTCTCACATTGTGCATGTTTAGTTTCTGGATTCCTCTGTTACCATGGTTAGACTATATGACGTATCCTTGGTTACCACGGTGGCTGTCACAAAATTTATTGAAATGTAAACTCTTCTGTATCAACCGAATGGTATCAGTTTACAAAGTCTACTAAGCCAGTGCATGATTTTTGGAGACACCTGGTCATCACTGGCAACCTGCATGCCATTCAGCTAACCATTAAAATGTTTCTACTCTTTGAAAGACCAAGGTAACAAAGAAAAAATGTTTTCTGTTGCTGTGACCGCACTGGAGAGCTAACCACGTGTCATATTTCAAACTGATTGTTACAAAGCTGCCGCTTTAATGCTAGCTAGCTGTGATGAGTGTTTTTTTTATCATGGTGACAACTTTGGTGCTAAGCGCATTGAGTGCTGCAGGAATGACGTATTTTTGTAGGCCAACCCGGAAGTTAGCATCACCCCAGTTCCCTCGACAAAAAGCCAATGGGATTTTTCCATTGGATTTTGGATTATTGCAGAAAATAAGATCTGTGGTAAACAAAAGTTTATGATACTTACACGTTTTGTTCAGTAAGATAATCTTCACAAATTAACACCACTTTTATGATTTTTGAAGCTTAAATCCAATCACCAGAAGTAAAAAACTAACATTAGGCTATCAACGAACTACACCACGGTCGCATGACTTCAACGTCACCACCACTAAAAATACTATAAATTGATAAATCTACAAGTTGGAAAGATGGGTCAGAATAGTTTGGAAGAGCGTGAGTATAAACACAACTAGAGGCTGTAAAGGCGGACTAGTGAGTAGATGAGTTACCGTGTTCGGCGTGATGGCTTTAATGTCCCCGACAACTTCTAAGACACGTAAAAGCTTCAAAATTCACGAGTGGGGTATTTACTGACGTATTTTATGTTGTGGAACAAAACATGAAAACCTCTTAAGCTTGTGTTAACCACAGACCTTATTTCAGGCATCTAACCAAAAACCCATTCAAAAAACCCACTGACCTTGAGACAAGGGAACTTGAAGTGCAAAAATGCTAACTAATTTCCTGGTTTTAGGACTCATTCCTGCAGCACTCTATTGCTGTGGTGTTTCTGCACTACACCTCCCAGAAGTCCGTTCACATCAATGCCTCTCTCTCTATCAATAAATACACTGACTGTTCTTTTTTGTTCCTTTCCAGATGATGGTAAGGTGGTGAAGGCAGTGTCAGTAATCAAAGACAACTGGGACACAGAGGAGATCATTCTGGAGGAGCTGACTGTCTTCCAGGTGAGATACAGCTGTCAATAAAGCTATTTTGAATGAAATCAAATTTACAGAATTACATTATTCACCCAGAATAATGAAACTACAGGAATTTATCTTGGTGGTGTTGGTGCAGAAACATATGGACAACTTATATAGTAATCACATGGTACAGGGCCTCAACATCAGTTCAAGGGAAATAGAGATATTATAATAGACAGTAGGGCTACATTTCACTCTACATGTTTACATGTTCAGGAAGTTTTTCATTTTTGATTCAACTAACTTTCACTGAACAGTGGCCACGACCAAGAGCAGTAGACAAGCTGCCAAAACTAACAAGGGGAATGGTGGGCTGGTAAATCTTTCATATATTGGTCTTTCTACGGTCACAGGAATATTGTCAGGATATTATAGCCCTAACTATTGACTCCTTACTCTTGGTTGCTCGTAATGTTGGTGATCTAGGAATTGAAGATTATTCTACTGTTGTACTCATTGGAAGTCACCCAGGATAAGAAGGAAAGACAGTGAACACCATCAGTCAGGAAATTACTCTTCAGTCTGTTCATTCCACTTACAGCACCTCAAATACCCTTCTAGGTCCCTCTACACGGCCAAACACACAGCTACACAGTACCTTAATGGCTAAAAGCACACAGAGCTTGAATAGGAGCTTTTGTTTTTGTCTCCCAGTACCCATCTGTTTGGCCCGGCACCACATGATGGGCTGTGTGAGGCATTGCCTGTAGTTTCCAATGGAACATATTTGGCTGGAATAACCCTGCTAAGCAGAAAAACAGATAGAAGGGCACATATTTCCCAAGGTCCTCTAAATAAGCTAATGGGGAAGAGGAGAAGAAAAGTGAGGAGGAAATAATGGATAGAAGAAAAAAGAGAGGGAATCGAAATAAGAGAAAGGGAGGAGAGGGGAAAAAGGGAAAAGAGGAAAGGAGATGAGAGGAAAGGCTGGGAGAAGAAACAAGGAGACAAGTAAAGAAAATCAAGTGAGAAGAGAGAAAAGGAAAGAAATGCAGAGATGAGGGGCATGAGAAAGAAAGAGCAGATGATGGTTTGGGAACACAGGACGGAGAGAGGGGAAATATATGGAAGGAAGGAAGAAAGACAGAAAATAAGGAAGGACAAACAAACAGGATAAGTGATGCACATTGTCTGTTTACTTACATAGATTATGAAACAGGAAGTAACCCATTTCCACCAGATGCTCACAACAACAACCAAGGTATACCTGCTGGCCATGACCCAGATATTTAGCTGCAGCATCACTGTTTGGCTTCGTGCTGTAGCCATATGATACTCTGCAATGTTTATTTCATATTGTTTTATCCACTGGTGGCTAGATTTGGCTCAGAGGTGGCTGGCTTGCACGCTGACTGGGTTTCAAAGAGGAGGCAGTTAACTGGTTGGTCGATCTGTTGGCTGCGATGGGACATATGATAGCCAGATTATTGTAAAAACCCTCTTTCTTTCTCTCTCTCTCTCTCTCTCTCTCTCTCTCTCTCTCTTGCCCTATCACTTCCTCTCTTTCTCCTGTTCCTCTCCCTCCATCTCATTTGACCCAGCCACTCTGAGGTGGTCACGGGCCATTGACTCCTTCTGTGAAATGCTGAAAGAAGTTGGTGAGCTGGAAGAATTCAATCATGGAGTAACTTATCCCTCTGAAGAAGAAAGCGACTTATTAGATTTCTAATCTCCGTCAGTAGCTGCCCTGCCCTCAAAGCCAACCGCAGCATTTAACTTTAGGTTGAGGTTTGCCTCTGTGCTACTGCTTAAGCCTACAGTGATTCTGTGCTGAAGATGTTGGTGACGCTGAAACCTGAAGCATCACTTTTGTTAAGCTGCACTAGCCAAATGGCATCCAGAATGAACTGTTTGAATACTGATCACTCACGTTTACCAACCCAGCTGGTCTGTGATGCTTTATACCAAAGGAAACCAAAATGTCTATAAATGTCATATGTATAATCCTATGTATAAACTTGGACTGAGTGTGTAAACTTATCAGTTTCCTTCCTAATTTCACAGAGTCCCACTCCCATCCTGAGTATGGAGCTGTCAACCAAGAGGGTAGGTTTATCTGTCTGTCGTCTGTTTGACGATAAACAAAGTTTAAGGACAAAAACAGATTGTACACAGTAGATACAGTAGAGTGATGAAAAATGTTCATTTACTAAATACCTTCAAGGGTATGTCACAATATCAGCATTAGTGTGTGTCTTTGTGTGTGTGTGTGTGTGTGTGTGTGTTCAGTAGCAGTATGAGCGACAGTATGGTGCACCTAGACAGATGTACTGACTCTCTTTTTTCTCTCTCCTTCATTGTTTCTCCCTCCCTCCCCTACAGCAACAGTTGTATGTGTCCAGCGAGCTCGGCGTGGTCCAGCTGGGGCTCCAGCGATGTGAGTTATATGGGACCGACTGTGCTGAGTGCTGCCTGGCCAGGGACCCCTACTGCTCCTGGGATGGACAGACCTGCTCCAGATACTTCCCTACCAGCAAGAGGTAGAGAGACAGATAGAGAGGGAGGGCTGGGGGAAGGAGAAAGGGAGGGGAGAGAGGAAGATAGGGAGAGAATGGGTGGAGGAAGGAGGCCACCCACAGCTGCTGATGCCATGTGCAGCATTTTAACATCAATAAATTATTATCACATTCATTTTGAGATGTGAGTGTAATAACCATAAACAAATATACAGTTTTTCATTTTTCTACCATTGGGTCAGTTTTCTCAGGTAATCTGCTGAATTGCTTTAGAAAGGAAGGAAGGAAGGAAAGAAGAAAGGAAGAAGAGGAACGTACCTGCTTGCTCCTAATTATTTCCCACTAGCAAGAAGAAGAGAGATGGAAGGGGGAGAGGCATGGAAGGAGAAAAAGTGAGTGAGGAAGGTAGAGGAAGGGGGGGTGGAGGAGATGGGAGGGAGGAGAGAGTGGTAGTGAGTAATGTAAGGGAGAAGAGGAAGGAGGGAGGGGAGGGAAAGAGACAGAGGTAGAGAGACCTTCAGATAGTTTACAACCTACGAGAAGTACAGACAGCAGGAGGTCGGTATAGGAGGAGAGAGATATGACAGCTCTCTTTACTACGGCTAAAACAACATTCTATATTTTTATAGTTTGTTATTGCTCAGCGTTTCTTCATTCGAAACAACTTTAAATCCCCATTTTCACCCCCTGAAGAGCCGGCAGAAGCCCAGTAACAACAGTGAGGGGGAAGATTTAATGCTGTTATACAACTTTATATAAAGGCAACTAGATTATCTGGTGCTATCATTTAACTGAGGGGGCTACTGTCTATACACACACACACATACACACACACACACACACACACACACACTCGCACATATGCACAAACACTTACATACTTAAGTGCATCAAGCAGGCATGCACACATCGGACACACACTCACCTTCACACGCAAATATGCAACAAACACACACTTATGCAGACACACACTTATCTAACTGTTGTGTGTGTGTGTGTCCATGTGTGTGTGTGTGTGTGTGTGTTGTGTCAGGCGGGCGCGGAGACAGGATATCAAGTATGGAGACCCCTGGAGCCAGTGTCCAATCACTGAGGACGGTAGGGATTTCCACAGTCTCGTACAGATGAACTGTGCCAATTCAAACTTCCTGTCATTAATGACATAATTAGAATAACTGGTTAGCATTACTTAAAGGACAAAATCCACCCTAAAACAAATTTTGTTGTTTGGTGGTGTAGTTTTACATTTACAGTTACATTTTCATTGATTAAAAACATCAACAGTAAACCTCAACAAGGGCTTCTTTCTAGACTCACCATTTTGATGTTTGACATTCTGATGTTCAACAATCATACAGGGAGAAATCCATTGCTGAGGACGAGATTTCTCTGACAGTAGCCTCAATAGACCAGAATGCAATGCAGCCACAAAACATGATGCGTTTTGACTTGACTGGAAACTTGTTCTCTTGCAGTTACTGTCATTATCGATATTGCTCCACCTACATGTAAAAACCCAGCTGAATATAACAAGTGAGCAAGTGGGGGTTGTCGAAAGTCATTCTGGGAAACGTAGGAAATCATTAACTGAAGGCAGGTTGAGGGAAAGTGGATACAACAAAAAGATAAATGACTATACTTCATCACAAAATAACTCCTGGAATGAATTGAACATCAAAGATTGATGATATATAACAGTATCTTATGCTGGAATGTTGCTTTACAGGAGTTTTCCACTTCCACTGTGATTAATGACATGTTTTAAGTGCCATTGCAGGGATAGAATGTAAAATGTTATACTGGGACGGCATCCCAACATCTCCATAAGACCCCATGCAAATTATAGCTAGACAGGAGAGAAATAGGTCTGAACATGACCAGCCACGGGATAGCAGGAGAGTAAAAGTCTCGTTTCTGTATGATTGCCTTGCAGAAGTGCTGGAATCTCTGAGCAAATACCCATGACAGCTACATATTCATATTAGAAGGACAAAATGAAACAAATCACTAAGCAGTATTGATTCAAAAACCAATAAGAAGATTTTATACTGATGTACAGTATCATTTGAGAATCTCTATTTGAAAATGGTATACATCTATTCGGGAAAGGAAAAATGCTTATGTGAAGTCCATCATTCAGTACATCTAAAATATAGAGGATCCAGTCTGTGTGTTTTCATTTTGTAAACCAATGAATTATACAATTCTTTAAACCAGTGCTTCTCACTCCTAGTCCTCCAGTACCACCGCCCTGCTGGTTTTCATTCAAGCCATCTAATCAGTGACTGGTTTACACCTGGGACGCCAGGTGAATGCAATTAACTGGCTGGTAGGATAGAAAGCCAGCAGGACGGTGGTACTCCAGGACCAGGATTGAGAACCACTGCTTTAAACAGTACCATCATGTTTTCCTGTTTTATTATCATTCATTTTGTAGGAGTCACTTTTTTCAAAATATTGCCAAACAAAACTTATAATTTCTGAACGTTCATACTCCATTAATATGTACATATAAAAAATATGTAAACTATCGTCTAGTACCACTCTATTCTGCTAGCAGTATTAGGGCGAACTCTAACGGATATATTTTGCAGCTGCAGTTTTCTCTGTTTCCCAGGCAGGTCAACAGCAATAATCATAATGGCTATAATGTGATATAAATATTTATATAAATGTTATTATAAATATCCTCCTTGATTTTTTTTTACCTCACCATTTCCATCTGTTTTCCTTTTTGTTTCTCTTCTCTTCAGTACCAAGAGAAACAAAATATACTAAATATTTTCCTTTTTGTTCCTCTGTTTCTTTTTCAGATTTGGACTAACCACATCTAATACTAAAAAATGTTGTTTATTTTCTCACTCTCTGTCTCTCTTCTCTTTGTCAGATTCAGACTCTGTAGAGGCTAAGCTGGTGTACGGTGTGGAGGGAAACTCTACCTTCCTGGAGTGTGTTCCTAAGTCGCCACAGGCCGAGCTCAAGTGGTCGACACAGCACACAGAGACCCAGCAGCAAACTCTCAGTCAGATTTACCAAAGCAGAGAGGTGAGCGGGATTTTTTTTCCTGTTTTCTGTCCATCTGCAAACCTCAGTGGGCGATGTCTCAAAGTGGGACAGAGGATGGGGCAGGGGCACAGGCGCAGCCAGGGATTTTGGCCCCATGAAAAGGTATCACATTGGGCCCCAGGTCACCCCAACCCTAAACGATCGCTGTAACCACACCTCTAGAACCTAATGGGCACCCCAAAGCTTTACATAACTCTACATTTGCAGATCTCTTGTAGTAATACTTTTAAGTCTTACTGGCAGTGAGAAATATGTATAATACTGTGCAGTGTTGCATTATCACTCACTAAAAGTTGCCAGAGGTATGTTTCATATTTGAAAGAGACATAGAAAACTTCAGTTAGGATTGGTTCATTGGGTGGGCAATGGGGTGACAGGGGTACTGCAGCTGATGAATCCGCTGGGCCTGGCACCATGGATTTTTGAGTTAGCATGAATAGCGTGCTAAAAGTTAGCCTCACATTTAATTTGCAGATTTACAGATTTTTTTTATGTGAGGATATGAAGAAGCGTGCTAGCTGGCTAGCATTTAGCAGTCTAAGGATCTAGCTAACAGGTGATAAAAACAGTGAAGGGGAAGATTTAATACTGTTATACTTTATCTAAAGGCAACTAGATTTTCTGGTGCTGTCAGCTATCATGTAACTGAGGGGGCTACTGTCTAACACACACACATACACACACACACACACACACACACAAACAGGTCCTTCCCACACCAGGACCTTGTTTATGATGATATTACAGTAGATTATCTGTATATGAATGTAGATTTAAACATCTCATCCTATTCACTACCAACAACTACTACTACAACCCTAACTCTAGGGACTATACCTCCTAGCTAAAAAAGATTTCCAAAACACAGCCTAGTAGGTTTTGACCAACTGACCTACTTTGTAAGAGAATTAAACTAAAACATGAAAATCCCTAAAATTGGAGTTACAGGACAAGATTTTCACAGAACAGCGATGTAGAAGTGACTCAACCAAATACTTGAATACCTCCTCCTCCCTTCTCTCACTTTCTCTCCTTCCCTCTCTCACCCTCTTTTTCCTCTCAGCTTCCACAGAGCAACAATGACCACTCCCTCCACATGAAGCGAGGGTTGCTGGTTCAACGCCTGGAGCTGGGCGACACAGGCCTCTACACCTGCACCAGCCAGGAGCACTCGTACTCCCAAGTTCTGGCCCGATACCGGCTCCACGTCATCCCCAACCACAACCTCCACTCAGCCCACTACCAACAGAAACACAGTCCAATCCAACTGGCCCCAGGACCCGCTCTAAGCCCTATGATTCCTGGGAGGGTTCTCCCAGGAGGGGTAGGGGTTTCTGGGCAGCTTGGCCAGGCACGTCCCCCTCATCCACCACCTCCACCACCAGGACACAGGAACTCCTGGCTGCCCCAGCACCCTCAGCTTCCTCTAAGGGGCTACAAGGACCTGCACATGGTTGGGACCAATAGTCTGAGTGTGGACGAGTACTGCGAGAATCTGTGGTACAGAGAGAAACGCCGCCAGCAGAAACTCCGCACTCTGAAGCTGAAACAGGAGAGCAGGAAAGCCCGAGTGAGGAGGAACTACCCTCTGGAGAGTCCCCTCTAGTCACCCGGAGAAGGGAGAGACTGTCTATGGGGCCCAATGGATGGCAGAGACTAGATGTTACACATGCAGAGGACAGGGAGAGGTTACTTAATGACATTACTTTTTAATTAAATAATGCCAACTAGCATTACTGACACCCAAAAAACTCCATCATATATCCTTGTCCTCATGATACATCTTCACCAAACAGTAGGAAAAAGGAAAAGGGACAAAGTTCCTACTTTAATGCCTTGTTAGCATTGTTAGCATTCATTATTGAAGCCATAGGACACAGTTGGCTCCAAGCTTTGACTAAAATTCTCAATGTTAGGTTTCCTTTTAAAAGTAAAAATAGTAGGTACCACAGGAAAATGTATATTAGCATAGTTGACTTGCCAAAATTGAATCGACACAAGCATATTTTGGAAAGATGATTGATCTAAAGACACAAACCTTAGAATCACTTTAATTTAATTTTTAAGTATAATGGGTGTACAAGACATTTGACCTAATTAACTGGTGTTGAAGAATTACATGACATTTATACAATAGAGAGATTTCAGGTGTTGTAATGCATCCCCTGGCAGCCATAATGGAGGTCATCAGCTCACAATATCTATGAACACTTGGTTGCGTTTCTAAACTTATGACTTGTCCATCTCAGCAGAACTGAATAAACATGGTTAATTTCTGTGCTGTTCTAGACATGGACCTGATCATTTCACCTGATGCATCTGATCAAATTTGTGTTTAAATAATGTCAGCTTATTAGCTAGCTAACGATAGTATCTGACCAACAACCACACCACAAGAATCTTTTTCAGGTATCTCTCTTTTTCTAGCCTGCTTATATTTAGACATTAAAGGAACAATTCTGTGTGCCAGTTCTCCAATGGACCTCCATGATGGCACCAGATGTGGTTGATTGATTTGTGACTGCAAAACCTATATACAGGATTGACAGTGGATGCAGACAAGTCTTTTGTTTATTTGTCCAATTTATTGCCACTTGTTTTACAGTTTTACAGACATTATATTCTATACATGTATTTATGCTTGTTCTGTGAGATGTAATGCTCATCTGCATGGATAAGATCTAGGCTCCACCATACTAAATGGATTGAATCTAGGCCTCAGTGTAAACGCACACATGAAATGGACTCTTGCTTGACAATATGTTATGTATAGCTTATTAATTCTGCCATGTAACTAATAATTATTATTCACGTCAGTGTATATTATAGAACTCTATTTTTGATAGTTGTTTTTTTCTTTTTATGCTAGATACTAGTAAGTTTATCTTGTGTAAAAGATAAAGAAAATTCTGTCGTGTTTGTATGGCCTTGTGTGTTTCTCATTAAAATAATTACAGTAGCTTGTTATTTAACTCCACAACTCTCTCATAAGCCATGAGATCAACAACTGTGTAATTCAGTTCCGATTGTGTTATTTTTGAGTAAGGCACAGAATGATAAGTAAAATGAAAAAATAAAAAAACAAAAGGGTTTTGAAATTATTGTGTAATACCACTCACACACAATATGCTTTGTTATTCTACCTTTGGCAAAGAAAAAAACAACAGATATTGTTTAAAATAAATCCTAAAATTACCACCAATAATATTACTACTACTACTACTAGTAGTACTACTGCTACTACTACTGCTATACTATTACTGCTACTACAACAGCAACTACGACTAATGCTATTTCTACTACTAATGCTGCTGCTACTAGTACTATTACTACTACAACTCCTATGACTACCAGTTGTGCTACCATAGTTGTACTCATTAGCACTACCATTATATTATTATTGCTGTTGTTATTGTATAGCATGTATATTGTATACTTTACAAATTTAAAAACAAAACAAACATGTGAATTCCACTTAATGGGAGGATTTACTCCACTGGCTCCATTAAGGCCCACTCAGCAGAGCACAACACTATGAACCAGCATTATTATCATAGTAGCACAAATAAGCATTAACAAAAACTCTACAAGCTAAACTGATAAGATCCAAACTGGCAAGAAAAAATAAATTCTTGTTTGTCTCGTCAGTTCAATGAATCGCCTATGTATGCCACCTGCTATATTCCTTATTGTTGTCAGGCAAAAAAAAATGAAAAATGACCTGTGGACCCCAAGACAAACATCCCTTTCATGAGTGCAATTATGGCAACACAAAAGCAGAGCTTTGTTGCTGCATCGTATTTGAGAACGGTACTTCCTGGCCAGTTTATCATTGTTTTCAGCTGTTTTAACATAACAACCAACCGCAGGTGGTTATGAGTGTTCAGAGGAAGTAATTTAAACTACACTACTGTTGCATAACCAAGGTCATTCTCCTAACCTACACCAATCTATGTAGGCGGCCTGTAGAAACATCTAAACATGTTCTGCAACGTAGTATATTCTTTGAATGGACACGCCTATAGTAATCAACTCTTTTCTAAAGATGGTTTGTGACTCTATCTGCCTCATTTCCAATACTGAGGCCAAGTGACCAGGGTCTAGTTTGAGTTTGGGTTTATTTAGCATTCTGGCTTGCAATCCAAACATTTTATTATGCAAAGTGTACAGTTAATTAAAAAAGGGCTAATGCCAATGGGTATGGTGGAGTTTTTCAGTCTCCTTGCCTTCATCTCTGCCAGTAGATCCTGTCATAGAAGCTGGCCAATCCTCTCTCCCTTGTTTGGAGGGAGAAGGTCATGGAGTGGATATAATTAGTCTGGTGCATGTGCTTGACTAGACTGCCGATGGCCTGTTCTCTGCACGTCTGTAGGTCAGGAGGCTGCAATGGGATGCCCTTAAACCTTTGCAGCTCTTTTTTTTAACCCCATCTGTAGTTGCTTGCTGATTCTTTGTGCAGCTTACCAGGAGCACACTCCCATACTGCAGACACAGTCTTAACTGTGTTGAAAATGAGAGGTCTTTTTCACCGCCTCATCAATGTATAGATCTCCACTGAGCTGGTTGTCCAAGTATAACCCCAGGTATTTCAAACTTGTTACCAAAGAAACAGCATGTCCACCCAGGGTTAGAGGGGGTAGTTGAGGACGATCCTTTGAAAAGCAAACTCTCAACTCCAATGACTTCTTTCGGATAAGTATTATTTGTGTCATGTAAAGTTGTGGTGCAGGACAACCCAATGTCATTAGCATACCCTGAGTTAAGCGTGTCATGCAACAGGACTCTCAGTTACCACAACTCTCAGTAAGTGTGCGTGTGTCCTCATGTGTAGTGTGCAAGCATCACTATGCTCATCAAGGTGTTCTGTCACACACTTTTCACAGATGAACAGCTACCCTAGAGTACCAAGGACAGGGGAGGCACTGCAACAGTAAAATTACTGTATCATCGCAATTCTTCATGTTGCTGGTTACTTTATTTGTATTAGGCCCTGCTCTATATAGTCCAACTTGAGTCTTGATTAGTGATGGGCGTCAGCTGGGTTATCTCCAGGTTCCCAGTAATTGGTAGTGTAGATAGATTCCATCCACTACTGTCCCCATGATGCCGAGTCTTAAAGGGCCAATGTCCTTGTATATGGCTCCCTCTCTTGGTGGTGAGGGAGCAGTGGTGGGTGGAGACGCCACACATTGACAAACTGTCTGATGTGGTATTTCCTTCCAGTCAGTGAGTTTTTAAAATATTTACAATTAGATGTGTTATTGCAATGTGCACAATTCCCACATCTGAAGTGACCTTTTAGTGATTAGAATGATCAGGTCTTAAAAAGGACTTAACAAGGTGGTAGGAGAGCGTCTAAAAGAGACAAGTGGAGCATGTTTAGTGATTTCATGTTCAGCATATGTTCAGCATGCAAGATGTTTCTTTATGATCTCTTTAATTTTTGCAGAGCAATGGTTATAATCTGTTACAGAGCAAACACATGATTCACTATCTTTCTTGGTTTTCTCAGATATCAATTCAAGTCTTGACATTGATTTGGCATAATTTGAGGCATTTTGAATTGCATCAGAAGAGTAGCCCCTATTGGCAAATCATGGAACTGACTTTCTCTAAAAAAAATATCAAACATAGAGCAATTACGTTGTAATCTTTGGAATTGGCCAGTGGGGATATTAGTTTTAAGTGGGAATAGGTGAGTGCTACTGCAATATAACAGTGTATTTCGTTCACTCGATTTACGGTAGATTGAGGTCTAGATTATATTGCCAAGGCTCTTAAAGATTGTTCGGTCCTAGAAGTTGACACTGCTCAAATCACTTTCAAATGAAAATGTCAGATAATTATTATTACTATTATGAAGATAGGGCACAAAATCTTCCAATTCCTTAGTATTACCATCAAATTTCATCAAAATACCATTTCCATAACTTTATTCTAGAAAGGAGGGGATTGTCCTCACTGTAGCCTATATAACTTTGGCTTCCAAAACCCCAACCACAAGGTTAGCAATGAAATAAATGTAATTCATTATTGCCATTGCCAATGGCCAGCTATTGTAAGCTGCTGTTTGAAAGAAGCCCTCTTTTATAGGCAGAGTGGGCATTATGTCTCAATATAACAAATCCATATGAAAAGCAAAGGTGTTCTGTCAGTCTCTAAACACCATTTCAAAGAGCCCTTCTTACTTACTTTTCATTTGATTGTAGTTTTTGTTCATATCTGGTTTTGTTAATGCAATTAACATTTATTTTGAAAAGTCCGCGGGATACTCTAGGAGTGATGCAGCAACCTCAGTTACCATGGTGATCTACCTGCTATAAAGTGAGCCACCGTCGTGAGACCGAAAAGCCAGGCTTCAGCCCAAAATTAGCTCGCTCGTGAGACGAGCCCCCGCATAGTGACCGATAGGTCTGTTGATTTAATCAACGTGAGTTTGTCTAAATAACGGAAATTATCTCCTTTGAAATTTACGCCACTATTAGATGTTTTACATTAAGTGAACCCAGCACTGGGAAGATCACGGTTTAGAACATGTGACCTAACGTTATGAAACTACGTTGGTATTTAAGGTTTTAATTTAGCCTCCGTCAGCCTCTGAACATAAAAGTGCTTCAGGCAAAAGCATGTAGGAGAAAACGTTGAAATACGCCGGTTCTGATATAGTTCCAAATTTAATGTTAAAATGCAAACATTGAAATTTGACATAATAAGGATCAACAGAAAAATAAGTCGAAAGATTAACGTCCGGTATGGTGTGACCTATATGTGCGGGGCATTATATCAAAATGAGACCTGTTGTAATAACAGGGGGGGG
>CABFOQ010052613.1:33936-57357 GCA_900660455.1 Gephyroberyx darwinii
GGGGGGGGGGGGACATGGGTAGGGGGTGTGGTTTCCTAGAGTCATCCTCTCTTGAACGATGTGATTTGAACAATGACCAGTTGCTGGCTCCTCCCCCACCAGCCAGCTGTGCTCTCTCAGTGGTCTCACAACACATCACCTACCTCTCCTCTGATATCATCCTACCCTGGGGTGCTTCTGAGGTTCATCCGATGTTCATCACGGGAGCTAAACTTCATTAGAGTTTGCAAGGCAGCAGAGGTCCATAGGATAGTACTGGTCAGCCTCTATACCACACTTTGAAGGATTATTGTGGAAAAAGTCAAGTTGTCAATGGGCTTTGGAAGTATTCAACTTTGGAAGACTTTTTGGAGGAGCAACAGCAAATTTTTAAAAACATGACAAAAGTTGTTTGGTAAGTTTTTGTAAGCCTAATTTGCCTGCAAGCCTAATTTTCTTTGGTTGTTGTCCAGCGTCAACAATTGTCATCAAAGAAGATACTGTAGTCATATGACATCTAATATATTTGGTACATTTGACATTGTAATTCTGTATATATAAAATTCATTTCTTACTTACTTCACTAGCACTTTCACATCCCTGTCGCAAAGATGATTTGTGAGACTGAGAAGAGATGCAGGTAGACAAAGTAGACAAAATAAAAATTGAGGCCTAAAACTGACTAAGGAAATTGTTTGCACACTACGCTGGGTTTGTGGGGTGTGTAGAGGAGTGAGGGATGATGTTTGAATCATAGGAACTGTAAGGTCTACATTACAAACCATATAGAAGTATAATAGATGAATAGAGACCAGATGGCCAAATCAGCAGATGATTCATTCAACAGGCAGTTTAACAATGTGGAATTATCCCCTCTGTATAAAAACCTCACCTACTTGAATGATACAATGGGATACAATGCGTTTGGGAGCTGAACAAGCATGGCTGTAATGGTTGTTGGGCAGCAAACACTTGAACATACAGAGACAAACACCTTCTGAACGGTCCAGATCTCTAGTTTCTGGGCACACAGTTACATAAATACAATACAAAAATCCTTAAACTCACTGTGTTTTTTCACCAATGAGGCAAAAGAGCAAGAATGTTGCAATACATAAATGATTCTTTACACCAGGGGTGTCAAACCATGTGCCATGGAGGGCTGAGAGTATGCAGGTTTTCGTTCCAACCCAAGAATACAGCAGGTGATTTCACTGATTAGTTCCTCCTCTCTGGTTGAAGGTGTGGTAATCAGTGAAATCACCTGCTGTATTCTTGGGTTGGAACGAAAACCTGCATACTCTCGGCTCTCCATGGCACATGGTTTGACACCCCTGCTTTACACCATCACACACAGATAGGCTGTGTGTTGTATGGTTCAAGCCATGTCTTATGCTGTGCCAAAACAGCATAGGGCCCACAGCATATGATCTTCTCAAATTCACAAGTGTATCTCAGCAGAAATGTATGGCATGGGGGTTTCAGTGTGATGTCTAAAAGTGGCATGTGGTGTGTTTGTAAACTGGACACTAGTATTTTATATGAGCCTATTTACATCAAAAATCCCTACTGTCAAAGGCCTTTAGAGTTTTTTTTTATTTCAAAGGTAATATAATCTGATGTATCCTAAATTAAAGTAATGCACATCATTTGCCAGTTTTCATGTTTGAGCTATACCCTAACCCTATTGAAACAATCTTTTTTAATGGCAATACCCAATTTGACCAAGGAAATGTGGTGACGTGACTAACCCCTCACAATACTAATATTCTTTTCATTTGGCATAAAATGGATGGTATCAGTGGAATGCTTGGAATAGCGATGTCACTCACAGCATTAAAAATGGTGATTAAAATCAGCATTAAGCATTAAAATCATGAAGACACTGATGAGATTATAAGTGGTTTCACTGTGCTAAGATGCTAAAAGGAACTGTAGCACAACTTCAAGGGGGATTAAAAGACAAATCAAAAAAACATTGTTTTTTGTGCTGAATTAACAATTAGAAGGTATTAGTCAATTAAATTACGTGTAAATAAGTAGTGGCTGAAAATGAGTGTAAAGTGTAAAGTGGACCTTAAGGATGTAGGATATGTCGTGCTAACATGAACATGACGAAAATGAGGACACTCTTACATAATATGCACGAGAAGGTACATGTACTAGTCCTTCCTGGGGATAAATCTCATCACAAACATGACATGCCAATCGCTGTCCACCAGAGAAGATTACAGCGGGGGAAAGCATCAGTAGATCACTGGCACTGAGCGAGCACATGTATTTAGGACACAGCATCCTCCGTGTTCATATATTAGAATCCTGATTACAATCCACATTACATTGCAAAAGGATGTACAGTTGTGTCATCAAGAGGCGCAAAGCAAGAAAGAGCATAAAGCGTTGCCTTGGTGCAGTGTTAAATCAAATCAAGCACACAGGGAAAGAGAAACATTCATTTGATGGTTGTTGCTTGTTTTTAATTCAGGTTTCGATTTTCCTGGATCAGTCCTCTCCTGGTAAGAGGTTGTGTCTTTGATGGTGTTGTGCAGGGTGACACATACTAATCAATGCAGCGAGCTCCCTGCAGCTGGGCTAAAACAAGCACACTCATTATCTTTCATTTGAAAAGGATAAGGACGGATGGAGGAGAGACAGGGTGTCCTCCATGAATTATTCCTGTTGATCATGTCCCTCCCTCACCGAGAGAGTAAGCGTCCCTTCTTGAATACTCCCACAAATGAGTTATGGGAGCAGTTATTGATTTACTTTACCATACCTTGAAGGTAAAAAAGTACCAGTTCTATGTGCTCTTGAAGGCGATGATCATGTAGTACAGATCTCATTCTAACTAATATTTATATTTACACATTTGATTACCAGTCGCTATGTGGAAAGCCATCTCATAAAATTACAATTTGTATTACATTTAATGCAATCCATTTTCTGTGTTGATACATGGGTAGTAGCTTCAGAGAGTATTATGTTCGCCTGCCCCAGAAGGATATTTCAATCATTAAACAGGACAGGGCTTAGGCATGCTCATGCAGATGAAATCTAACTTTTAGCATCTGTCCTGTTCACTCTTTTAGCAGCATGATGTACTATGTTGCGTTTAGCGGTGTCTTTTAAGATACAATAATTATTTATAGTTATAATGACCATTCTTTTCTACCCAATAGGAGTGAAGAGTATTATCTGACCACTGAAGGATTCTTCTGTCTCATTGAAAGAATGATGGAGGAGTCTGGAATACCCAGGTTTACTTTGAAATCCTCATTTTGAATCATGGAGGAGACTCGTTCATTTCTGACCCCTGAGTTCAATGACACCACCACCTTTTGGGCTCCCATGCCCTCAGCCCCAAGCAGACAGCTGGGCACCCTCCCCACTGACCACACACACTTCAAGGGCCTGTCAGGGATCTTTTTCATGGTGACCCTGAATGTTTTGGCACTTCTGGCCAACACCGCTGTTCTGGTGGTGGTCATCAAGGCCCCTCACCTCAGGAAGTTTGCCTTTGTGTGCCACCTGTGTGCAGTGGACCTTTTGTGTGCTATATTGCTCATGCCTCTGGGAATTGTGTCCAGCTCCCCTTATTTTGCTGGTGTGATGTTCACTGTGCTGGAATGCCAGGTCTATGTCTTCCTCAATGTGTTCCTCATAGCTGCCTCTATCTTCACCATCACAGCCATCAGCGTGGAGCGTTACTATTACATCGTCCACCCCATGCGCTATGAAGTCAAGATGACACTGAAGCTGACCGCAGCTGTCATGGTGATGGTGTGGGTGGCTTCTACCGTGCTGGGATTGTCCACGGTGTTTGGGTGGCCATCCTATGGCAGCCTGAGCTCCATTAGTGCTGCACACTGCTCACTGCACTGGAGCCAAAGTGGCCACAGACGGGCCTTCTCTGTGTTCTTTTGCGTAGCCTGCTTCTGCCTACCTGCAGTTGTTATTTTTGCTGTCTACTGTAATGTGTATAAGGTGGCCCGTGTGGCTGCCCGCCAGCATGGACCCCTGCCCTCATGGACAAGCAGCCAAATGAAGCATCGCTCAGACTCAATCAACAGCCAGACTACCATCATCACTACCCGCAACGCCCCCCGCAGGGTTGCACGTGATCGGCCTTTTGGAGGTGGTAAAGCCGCGCTCACTCTGGTGGTTATTGTTGGCCAGTTTCTAATCTGCTGGCTGCCTTACTTTGCCTTCCATCTCCATCTGACACTAGACACTTCACCCACAATTCCTGAGGACCTGGAGGAAGCAGTCACCTGGTTGGCATATTCCTCCTTTGCTATCAATCCATTCTTCTATGGGCTTCTTAATCGGCAGATCAGGGAGGAGCTCTGCAAGTTGAGGCGCTGCTACTCAGGCCGGCCAGTGGAGCTGGCTGTCTCCAGCCATGAGGGCTCTGGTCATGAAAACTTCCTACAGTTCCTCCATAGGACAAGCTGCACCGTAGAGACCCGTGCAAGCTTTGCCACATCCAGCCCTAGGAACACTCTAGATCAAACTGGGCAGTCTGGTTTCAGGATACCAGGGCAAATCCCGGAGGAGTTCAGTTAAACATACCTCAATGTTATGCCACAGGACGATAAGCCTTCAGGACCACTACAGCAGCAAGATCCACAGCCCCCTGCCAAGGGGTTCACAGTACACACACGACTGTCTAGCTGTAATATGCATACAGTGAGAGATGAGATACAGCATCAAGATATACACATTCATGTGTTCTTTCTTTGTAGAAAAAAAGGATTCACAAGTGTGTTATGTTGCTATTACTTTCTGTACTTCTGGTTAAACTACTAAAGCAATGTTATTGTTTGGCTGCAATCAGTTCTGTTCTTTTATTAAAAACGTAATGAACGTAAATACTGTAATGTACTGTAATCATAAATTATTATTATATCACAGTGCGTCCAATAAACAACTTTGACAATTATCTGATAGAGAGGGGATTTTCAGTTTACCGAGGATGAGAGTGAATGGTACAATATCAAAGTGCTGGAGATTTGCTTCTTATTAAGTATGAATATCATATCATGAGAAGCAATATTATTTGTACAGATAATCAGACAATTAAATGTGGTAATGTTATATTTATGTTGGTGCAAATTATATAAGCTTTATTTATTGTAGTCATAATAGGAGAGAGATGACCTTTTGTTTAAGAATTGGTTGTACTTTTTTGCTTTAATTGTGCAAATAAACTCTAGGCTAAATGTTTTTTTTCTTCCCATTATGTAAATCATAGTAAGGATCTACATCATTAGCAAGTCATGTGTACAAGTATTTGGTTCCTATGGCACATGCTGCATGATATGGTCTGCACTGAACAGGTTTGTTGTATCCTTTGGGCAAGAAAGTTCACAAATCTATATGATTGGCCAGACAAATGGGTTTCTTTCCTCAATAATAGATTTTGTGTTGTTGAGAGCAGAGAATAATGTGCTGCTCTACTCGTTTATGACCAGGGATGTTACAGGAACAACCTCTAAAATTGGAGGGGCGGTAGGGTGGCGTAATGGTTAGGCAGACTGTCTATTTACCATAAGCTTCTCAGCATAGTAATAGCCTGTGGGTCCATCAAAAGCCCATCATGTGTCTTGAGCAAGACACTGAATCCAATGCTTTAAAATCTAAAATTGAAATGCCTATCACTCCCCAACCACTACATGCAATACACATTTTGTGTTTAAGTAACAGGAGCCATTTGAACCAGCATCATGGTACCTATGCACCTATGTTTTTTCTGTATGTTTCATATTTTCTCTCTGCAGATGAGCTGTGATTCTCTTAGTCCCGACCCCCGTGTCCTATGTGTGCCCGTTTATGAAAAGCCTGTGACTGAGTCCTGTTAACACATGATTATATAAGGAGAAAATGCCATTTCATAACAGCTCACAGTGGTTGTCTCTAATACCCTTTTAATATGTGCACACTGGCAGATTAAAACTAAATTTATATTTCTATACATTTATTTTTGGATATGCCATACTTGTCAAATAATGTAGTGATACAATTATGGAATATGCAGTTCTTTTTCATTAAACTAGGTTAATCGTAAATCTTTGTGAGAAACACTTTTTACATGGATCAATTTGTGTAAAGACAGTTTGATGGTAGAACATCGATCACTTCTTTGATGAATATTTAGAGGGAATGTGCAGCCCTCCCACACACACGTCTATACGATGTTATCCATTAAGTCTAATCTGCAGATTAGACATCGTATAGACATCAGACGTGCTGATCACTGGTGACAAATAAAAAGAACATGCTGAGCTAAATTTCCAAAGCCCTGTAAACACTATGTAGAGATCTAAATGCAAAGGTCAATCAGTAAACAGTTGAATAGATTAGATTGATATAGAATAGATAGATTAGAAATAGCTCCTGTTTTGCCCCCTCATACCATCTGGTTCAGTGTAATGCCGAGGAAGATAGGAAGAGAGAAAAAGGGAGGAGAGAGGATTTCAGGACGAGGCTGCCTTCTGACAGGCAAAAGAAAAGCATCCTGCAAAGGTTCACATACAAACACACATATACACACAAACACACACACACTCTAACACAAGGTTGAGTAATTTATAGAGGCCCGGATGTATAGTAAAATTTTAAAAGCAAGATAACACCGTGCCATTTTATGGCCTGTAACTGTGATGTGTAAACACATTCACATCTCTATTATCTGCTGCCGGGTTTTTACAACATGCGGTTGAGGAAACTCTACAAACTCAACTACTACTACTACTACTAACAACAACAACAACAACAACAATAATAATAATAATCCTCCTCCTCATCATCATCATAAACTGTTAAAACATCAAAAATATGATATAAAAGCAAATCTATACAAAGACATTTTTAAATAGTTATTGATTTTGCTACCTCCTTAGGGAGGTCGTACTGAAGGCTAAGGCCCCTGATGAGATGGGGCTAAAATGTTTAATTTCCTTTTGCTCATACATGTGCACCTGCACTCACTAAAACAAATAGACAAACTCAAAATAGAACAGAACATCTCCATTTTGAAAAGTACCTAGGATGCCTTTTGTTTACTGCCTCATTGGCCTCATTTTTTGCTGTGAGTGGCCATGCCAAGCCCGAGGCCAGAGCTGGATGCTGCTTTCAGTGACTTCCAGGACTGTACGTGAAAAGGGTTCAAAACAGCTCAGCACAACAATTCCTCAAGTTTAAGGCCTAATCAGAGAGAACATGATATTGTCAACTTTAAAAGATAAATAAAAGATAAAATGAATAAAAGATGCTCCAAGTCTTCAGAGGAAACTTGGAGACGAATCATTGAATGGGACACATCAAATGTTCATTTAAATGAAATAAAAATAATAATTGATATTGTCATTTATGACACATTATAAATATTATTTTTTTGTGTTTGTTAATCTGTTTATTTCTTCTTTATTTTGTGTGGTGTCATTTGATTTAAATTTTAATCTGGTTTAGTAGTACCCTAAATTATATCTTATTATAAAAAATACAAAACACATTTTGTAAAATGTGAAAGGTCAAACCAAGCCGAGACTCAATAATCATATTCAGTTCTTGACCTATTTTTTCCTCTCCACTCTGGAAGTAGAATACACAAAACATTACACCTGTAAATTGAGCCATTTTTATTAATATTTATTAATCTATCTCTTCTAAAATAAAAGGATATGAAAGAGGGGCAACATGGCTGATGAAAATACAGTTCAAAGACCTGACTGCCCGTTTCATCACCCCTGCTCCCATAGTTTGTGTGATTCAGGTTCATGAATATTTGCGCTTCAGCAGTCTTCATAAGTTGCTAATTAAAGTGAAGCACCTCCCATCTCAATGGCAGCTTTATTAAAGCAAGACATTCACATCAATTGTTCATTGCTTTCCCAGATGATATTCATTGTAGATCAAACACCAGCCCATTCTCTAGAAAATGAGAATTCATGGCTTGAGCTCAGTCGACAGTGGTTTGTTATTCAGCTGTGCTTAATGGTAAATCCATTGAAAAGGCAGAATATTTATCTCTGTGCTGTACCTTCTGCCGTCTGTTTACCTTAAGCTCAATGATATTTCACTGTTGTCACAGAGGCAGTGATAATGAGTGAACCAGTCCTGAGGAATCAAAGAGAGACAGTGTGATTGATGGTTCTGTCTACCAGAGTGGACTAGATTATTTCATTAAACCGTCCTTGAAACAGTTGCAGTCTGCCCAGAACTGCACGCACACATATGACACGGTTGCTTTTCAACCATCTCCAGTTCACAAAAAAAACAAATGGGTGTCCAATGCTGTCACGGATGACAAATTAATTAAAGGCCCAATGCCAGGATGATTAAGTGCACACTGTACAGTTTCAGTTCAGTCTGAAACATGAATACGGTTCCCGCATGTTTCCTGTTGTCAGATGTTAGATGGGACAACCATTAAGATTGATGATTGTACTGTTAACTATCATGAAACGACAGATGTCTGACCTGTTGTGCTGAAAGCATGAAAAAAGCTGGACTAACAGGTGCTGAACAGGAACACTGTATGACATCACTCACATCCCACATAAGATGCTGCTGTTGGGACTCGGGGGGTTGAGCTCTGGGGGAGTTTATCAGAGTTGAATCACTGGTTAACACCCATCCAAGTAATACTTATTCACCGTCCTAAATGAGGTGTGTGGTCTCTCTCTCTCTCTCTCTCTCTCTCTCTCTCCCTCTCCCTCACACACACACATACTCTTCAGTGGTCTTCTCACCTGTCTAGCCGTGGACACAAACAAACCCCATCTGGCGAAGCGTGCAGTCCATTAGCATACCGTTGTCTCCTACTAGCCTGCACCAACACAGGAAACTCTCAGTCATCAATACAATGTGTTCCCTCTCTGTCTTCACTGAGTGAGCAGGAGTCATCATTCACCATGGAGATCGTAGAGTAGACCACATGTGGTCAACACGGCACAGTAGAAAAGTTTGTTTTGTACTTAGCAGTACATTACAAGCAGGAAAAAATATTTACCTTTTAGGAAATGGAAAACATTTCCATTTTGTTTGCTATCAATAGTGCACAGGTAAAACTATTAAAAGCTATTAAAGATGTATTAATCTCATAATTATACATCACCTTTGGAGATGAAGCCTTTTCAGAGGAGCCGGGAAGTTTGACTGGGGTGATGATGTCACTGACGGGGGGGCTTCATTATGTTCAAATGCTTTTGTCAGATTATGCCAACCCGGCTGTGATATTGGCTCTTTATTATATGAGGATTATGATGAGAGCAAGATGAGATGTACTCAAGGGAACTGGGAGGGCATCTGATAACGCGTACCTCTGTGGACTCATAGCTGATCTATTAAGCAGTGAGGATGATTTGTTAATGGGTCCAAAGGTTGACACAGTAGAAAAGCATGTTGCGAAACATACCTTACACCAGAAAGAGGGCAGAGAGCTAGGGACCGCTTTCCATATTACGTATCTCTCCTGTTGCTTCCGGACAGTGAGTGATCCTACTGATGAACTGGACAGGGCAAACCAAGGCAGTAATTCAGACTCGTCACAACTGAATGATAAGCTACTTCTTGTAAACCATCATCCTTTCTTTACCCAGAATTCATCATCAAGAGTTCCTGTTTAAATTAAAGAGCCAGTTCCAACATCAGCATTAATAACAGACCGGGTATGGTTGTACCACAGGGTTAGTAATAACACTGTCAGTTTGACCAGTCAGGAAAGAGCTATGGTGGTGTGATCAATATTGCACACATCCACTTCCCTCTTGAGTTCATAGGAGAAGCTTCATGGTTCTGTGTGCAACACTGAGGATTTGACACCAATCCCTTATTTTGAAATAGGGAAGTCAGATTTCTGAAGTTTACATTTCGGTTACAGATGTTACAGATAAAATGGTTTATAACTTCAATCAGTAGTCTCTCTAGTTACATTTGACACATACGAACACGTAACATGTCCTAGATGTATATTTAAAGCTATAAAAAGAGAAAAGCTATACTGTAACCAGTGGTTACTAGGTCAATATTTACACAAAAATGTTGTACATGCATATCACATTACGTTTTATCTTCAGTGAGGAGAGTTGAGGAGATTCTAAAAGGGGACCTCATTTTCTTGACAGGCCAGAGGGAGGCAGTATCGAGTTGTAGTCTTGACCCCTTTCCTGATCTGGAGTCAGAAACGGAGAATAATATAATAATATTAAAAAAAAAAAAATGTAATATAATTAAAATGTTTCTGCAGTTTACCCACTTGAACTTTTCCCAGGGAAACCACAGAAACAATTATATTAATATGGCCTTCATACTTGTTTGGTCTCTTGTATGTACAATATGGCCTTCATACCTTTGACTTTGATCCTTTCATTAATTTATTTTACTGTCTGTGCTGCTGTGCTGTCCTTGCTGTCTCTATCCTCATGCTATCTCTAGCAGATCTGAAGAGCACAAGTGTGTTGGTGTTATGTTTGCGTGCTTGTGTTCCCAGTAGGGTGTATCAGTGCACACAGAGAAAGTCATCTCCCGGGTATTTATATCCTGGGATGTAGGCAGCACTAGCTAAGCATAGGAAAGTAGTCTACACATGAAAGACCATCTGGAAATACCATCCAGGGCACTGTAACGTTCCCAATATAACCTCTCTGCCGTGCCAGCTGAGGGGTCGGATTGGCTGGCCTTGGTCTGAGAATGTGCCTGCCAGAGCTACTAGGGGAGAGAGAGAGACACCCACGCAACTCTGGCTTGGGTTTTCTTCTCATGTTTGGGTCGACACTATGATGAAAGGGGAAGATTCTGAGGAAATAGAGATTGACTTGGGGGATTCGGATGACCCCGATGACTTTGACGACCGGGAGGAACCTCGGCCCCTGTGGAAGGCTCCACCTGTACTGGAAGAAGAGGAGAACATTCATACATCTACATTAGTGGAAATCAGTGATACCAAGCCTCTGCTCAATATAAGAGACCCCCGAGGTATCAATGACTGCCTCAAGGTATTTCATTTCTATGTAGTAGCTCTGTTACAGTTTTGTCGAGTTATTTTTGCTTTATGGACCATGAGTGCATCTTCACATAGGCCATAAGTCACATGCATTGAACTTATTGAACAATTGATGTGTTAAAAGTACGCAATTATCTGAAAGAATCAAAGAGAACAGTAACATAACATATACTTCACTTTGGTATGATCATCGCCACTTTTTGTCTCTCCAGGTGACCTTTGAGGATGTGATAGCTGAGCCGGTGTCAGTGCGCAGTGGGGACAGGGTGTGGATCTGGAGCAATGCTCTGTTTGAAGTGTCCAGGGTGTGGATCTACAGGATCGTCACAGTGCTTCTAGCCATTCCCATGTCCATTATCTCCGGTCTCCTCTTTGCCATTCTCAGCTGCTTCCACATCTGGTGTGTGTTGAAAGCAATAACATGCAGTCCTCCACATTTTAATGCCATTATACATATGTACACAACTGTGCAAAAGTCTTAAGCACATGTAAAAATATTCTGTAAAGCAAAGATGCTTTCAAATGAAATGAAATGAAAAGTTTTGAAATATCGCAAAAATGACTATAAAGAGCAGCAAAGTAAAACACTAATGCAGAAAACCCATATATATATATATATATATATATATGTATATATATGTATATACAGTACTGTATGTGAACTATATTTCTCAGTCCCATATTCTTTCTCTCTGAATGCTTGTCTGTCTCTCATTGTTACAGGATGGTTCGTCCGTGTATCCAGTGCATCCTTGTTGGTACACGCTGGCTACAGAGCCTATGGAGCATTGTGCTCGACGTCATTGTTCGTCCCTTCCTCACTAGTGCTGGGAAGTGCTGTGGAGGCTTCAGCATTCATCTGGCCAGAGAATGAGACAGTTTCTCACACACCTGGGACTGGGATTATTCCCTACATCATTGTGCCAACATGCACTGGTGTTCTGTGGACTGAGCCCAGGTGGGCATTGAGAATAAAATGCTTACGTTTATTTCATTTAAATTCAATTTTCATGTTCATATTATCAAACTTTTTCACGTTTGGCCAAAGTCACTGTATCTGCTAGCCCTTTTAGATGGTCATACAAGGCTTGTGATATTTTCAAACAATTAATAATTTGGTGATGTACTTCAGAACCTCATCAACACTGTCTGAGAAGTTTAGGGTGGAAAATAGCCTTGTCCAGATCAGAGTGGAGCAGAGGACATTACAGCTGAACTGAGATCAGTATGATTAAGTCTAATAACTGAAGACAGAGTTTAATAACTTCCGTTAGGGTGAATGATTTCATTCATTAGATAAGCACAACGGGTGAGAGGGATGAAAGTGCTAAGCATTTCTAAGCATGCAGTACAATTTCTCACACTGATGGGTAATCACTTTTTATAATTTAAGTAACTTTGGAACATTATCCAGTTTTGGTTGGCAAATTACAGTTGAACGCCTTTTAATCTTTATATGTTATTATTTTTTGGCTTCTGTTTCATATTTTCTTACTTTTTGATACAATGAAATTCTGAGTTTTAAGCACAAATATTATGTAAATATTGGAGTCACATTTTAACCAAATTATTGCTTTCAAAATAAGAGAATATTTGGGTAGTAGTAGCTGTGTTAAAAAGATGATCCAATATTTTAGAGGTATTCTGTTTGGAGGGAAATGACAGGAAAAAAACAATGCATTTCTGTTTGAAATACAGCTAGCCTTAAACACAATACTTTGATCATTATTCTATTTAACTAAGTCTAAGGTTTGTGGAAGATAAAAGATTTACTCATGAATGATAGATGCATCCTAAAAACACATCCTATAAAGGCGAGAGGTTTGCTCTGTCCTGTGTTTACATGGTAGTGTGTGTGTTCACAAAATAAAAGCTGTTTGTACACCTGTCATTTTTAAATATTTATTCATGCACACACACATCAAGATTTGAAATTTGAAATACATTTTTTGTATTCACTAGATGTTGGATTATAATTAGAATGGTGCTAGTAAGTCATAATATATATAGTAATTCTTGAAACATGCACTCTACACATAAATGAATAGATGTGAATGTAAGATACAAGACAATCTTACACGTACAGGAGGAGGATTGATAGTGTCTCACTGAAGTATTTATTTTATGGTGACTTCTTAGTGCAACATGAGCCCGCTTTTCCTTTTAAGCAATACTTAGGTTCTCAGTGTGAGTTATCATGTTTGTACAAAGAATGGGCAACATTATTGTGTGAAAGTGTGTGTGTGTGTGTGTGTGTGTGTGTGTATGTGTATCCATGTACTTCCTGTGGTATGTCTGCAGTCTGCTGTATTTTTGACAGGTTGAGGTAGTCATCACTGGCAGCTGCCTGCTGGCATTCCTGGAGTGGCATAACATAGAGGAGAGGTTCAGCCTATGCATAGCCGCTCCCTGCCTTCATATTCACCATTGTGGCTCCGATCTCTTCCCTCTCGCCTTGGTTTCTCTCGCTTCACCATCTCAGCCTTACCTCAAACCTCTCACAGTTCAGTCAGAAACCAGGACCATGGCTGACATCAACCACAGCCAGGAGCAGAAGATCAGGCTGGACAGGCACACCAAGGAGATCGACCTCATCAACAGGGACCCCAAGCAAATCAATGAGGATGTGGTCAAGGTGCAAATAATGTATTTTTATTTATTGTTAATATATTTTTTGTTTTCACAGATATGCATGAACTGAAACATATGACTAAAGATCAGCAGAAGTTGAAGTTAGATTAATCAGGTTTTGGCAGTGAAACAAAATTGTTCCCTAAAATAGCCATTAGCATGGTATCGCTATCTCGAGAGATATTTCTGAAGGGATAGGGTGTGATGTTAAGTTGAAGGAAAAAACTGAATAGGATATGAAGTGCATACAATTTTAGTTTGGATCATTCTCTGGTTTTGATACAAAACATTATAGAGTAAGCTCTTGTGAAATATGTTCATGTTTTATTTTTACAATGAAGATTTTAGTTACAGCATTCAGTTTTTGTTAATGGTGCAATATTTATTCAATTCAGTAATAAAACAAAATAAATGGCTTCCTAACATAGCTTGCCATTCCTAGCTGAATGGCAAGGTGAATTGACAGGTATGTGTTGCCACGCCCATCAGAGAGAAAGCTGCATGGGGACTAATATGCTAAACTTTAGGACAAATGAGTAAACATTTTACTTTAAGATGAGGGAACAGTTTTGATCTTTTTATTTGTTGACAAGTGGCTTTGGTATAAGCAGAATAATACCCTTTGAGGTGTGTTGAACAGATTTAGCACTACCATGAAACATTTAGAATTTTACAGTAATAGAGAGGAAATGTAATAATTATAAGTGAATTATGGCTGAATTTTACTGTACATTTATGGGATCATTTCAACAGTGATGTGAAAACCATTGATTTTGTGACCGTTAACAAAGAGGCCTTTAAAACCAAACAAATGAAGTAACCCAGTTGTTCTGCTCTAGGTTGACTTTGAAGATGTGATTGCAGAGCCCGATGGAACCCACAGTGTGGATGGCGTGTGGAAAGCCAGCTTCACCACCTTCACAGTGTCCAAGTACTGGTGCTACCGCATCCTGTCTGCCATCTTGGGCATTCCCGTGTCACTTCTCTGGGGCTTCCTGTTTGCTTGTCTGTCATTCTGCCACGTCTGGGCGGTCATGCCCTGCATTAAGAGCTGTCTGATTGAGTCCCAGTGTCTGAGTCGTATCTACTCACTGGCCGTGCACACTTTCTGTGACCCACTCTTTGAGGCACTGGGGAAGATATTCAGCAATGTGAGAGTGGTTCTGCGCAAGGAGGTGTAAATACTGTAAGGCTGTCTCATAGCACCCTGGCTTAAAGACCACTTTTTGGACTTCTCTCTGACCTTTGGGAACCGAACCAGATCCATGGAACCTCAGCAAACAAGCAAACAATCTTTTTGTGTGTTAGGCCACACACTGACCTACACTAATGAGTTGAATTACAGCAGCAAATCAAAGTTTGTCTCATGTTTGTGACAACAATACTCCACCTTAAGACAATATGAAGGGAAATGGCTTATGTTACTGTTACTCTACTGCTTGTTTCCCCAGCTGCATTCATGCAGGATATCAGTTTTAATGGTATTTATTCAATGCTGTTGGTATTGAAAATTGTTTTCCTGAGAAATTTGCTCTTTTTATACGATACGGATGGTTAAACCTGAAATAAATAATTCATCATATGAATGGTTCATAGCATATTCAATAAATACATAGAATTTCATCATTAAAAACATCACTATGTTGTAAGCAAAGATTTTACTATAGCTAATTACTTGTAAAACAATATTCACACAAAGTTTTACTTTCATCCTCAGCAGAGTAGTGTCATATTTTGAGAGGTGGAAATATCATAAGAACTAAATCTTGTTGCGTCTGATGACACAATAACGAGGCACGTTTGTCACGTTGTTGCCTTGAGCAAGACGTTGAACCTCAAGTGCACCAGTGGAGCTGCTAAGATTTTAGTAGTACTGGGTAGCAGCAGTGAGTGTGGGAATGAATGTGTGTAACTGCAACTACTCCCCCTGGCTGTTGCTATGAACTACAATGGTTTCTTCAACAACTTGCTTGGTTACATAAGGGTTAAGAAATTGTGAGACCCAACCCAGATACTGTAATGAGCTCTGTTATGTTATCCTTCCACTGAAATTCTCCAAGTGAACTATGAACAGTTATCATATAGCCCTATATCCTAATGCAAAAGAGGCAGAGCAGAAAACAAACAGGATATGTGTTGGAATAATATGTTTGGCCACAAGGGGGAGCCATGATTCTGGTTTGATTCAGACTGGACTACACCAGAGTCAGAGTGCAGAAAACAACCCTAAATCATACATAGAAGATTATCCTCAGAGATTATACATGCACAGAGACATCATAAAACATACATCCCCTCAAGATGCTAAACAGACCATAATAGATTATTTATTAGTAATATTATTTTCCAAAAAAGATGGTTGATAAAGTGGTGAGGTGCAGATACAAGTGAAATGCAATGGAAACTATTTACAAAGCGAATGTCTTACTGCAGTACATCATGAAGGATGAACACTAGATTTGATCTTATGCGCAGGACAATTAATATTAAAGGGGAAGTCCACTCAAAATACTGAAACCTGCCCCCTTGAGGTAACATGCAGTCCATTGGATTACCAATTGAGATGTGCTGTTAGAGTGGATATATTTGTATTAAGACTAATCCAAGAGGGAAAATGATCTTAATAACCTGAATATTTCAGTCACATTCCTGTACTTTAATATTTTGAGTTAACCATAAATACAATTACCACATAGTATGCTACACTATGCAAGTAATGCTTGTATGCAAAATAATTCTTGTATGATGGCCAGATTACTCAACTATAGGAAGTTTGGACGGCGTTCAGTTGATCTGACCGGGTCCCCCAGTGCTGGAGGTGTGTGTGAGGCTCCTCTGGCTGCTGGTGTTCTTGATGGCGTAGGCGGAGGAGTTGCTCTTGTGGCTGGACTGGCGCTCGCAGCTGAGGGAGGAGGCTCCCAGGTACTGTCTGGAGCAGCAGATGAAGCCCCGCAACAGGTCGTGAAACAGGTGACCAGCGAAGAACATGTAGATCCAAGGGTTACAGCAACTGTTGAGACTAGCCAACAACATGGCGATGATGAAGGCCATGTCTAGACGACAGATGGAGAAGAGCAGATACATAAATTGGTGACATACAGTATGTTTGATATTTTTGGTAAACTATCTGTGTTCTTAAATTACTCGAAGGGAAACCGTGCAGCTGAATTGTCAAAGGTTGGTATGGGAAAAAGCACGCATCATTGAACACTGAGTATTCTGTAAGGTTGGAAAAAGCATATTTGTAAAGCCTCTTGAGTAGCATTTTCATTCATAGTTTTGGAAGGAGAGTGTGGTACTTTGGAACAGCGAAACGCAACAAATGCTGACATTATCCTGCACTGACACGAAACGGCTCAGGTTTTCATTTTTCTCCATATGAATCTTTCCCTCTCCAAGGCAACTGATGTACTAATATACACTCATCATAGAGGAAAATATGAACTGGCATACTGGCATTTTACAAACAATGGATGGAAGACATCCCCAGAAACATTTGGGATCACGATTAAGAAGTATAGGAATGGTTGGAGCAAATTTCCATTTCAATTTCCAGTTGTTTGAAACACAGAGCACAAGGAATAGACATGCCACTTGAACGGTGGAAAGTGGAAGAACTCCAAGTTTTTTATCCTTAATGGGGTGAGAGAGATTTAGTGAGCGTCTACTTCTCCCCTCCCTCACGATGACCTGTTCATGGTGCTCTGACTCCCCACAGTCGTCCCCTTTACTGTGAGAGGTGTGCAGTACATATGTCAGCCAAACGTCCTTTCCAAAGTATGAGAAATGCGTAGTACGTATGTCAAACACCCTGTCAGATGTATGGAAAATGTACTCTATGGGGAGGGTCGGGGTTAGGGTCTTGTCCAAGGAGAATGGAATCCTTTTAAAGGGAAATGCTACTAAATTTCAGTATTCATAATATATTTTTGACCTTGTATTAGTGAACATTCATCTTGATGACATGTTTTCTAGTACTGAAAGAGAACTTTTCATGTTCACAGATATTGACTGAACTGCCTTGGGCTACAGAACTAACACATTTTTATTTTGAATGGCATTCCCCTGTAAGAACCTATTTAGAGAGAATAAATCATCACCTTCCTGACACTGTACGAAAAAATAGATATTGTGTACTTTCACTGAGTATTTCCTGCCTAATTGTACTGTAAAAGTCACTGAGGAAGAGCAGAAAGTCATTGAAAGTGCACTGTCTCTATCTTTATATATAGTGCCAGGAAGAGGACTTATATTTTCTTTGAAACTTCAGGAACTACCTGTCTACCTGTCTGAAACCTATCCCTACAAACCCACTGAGATATTTTGATTGCATATCTTTCCTTCTCTCAGTGTTTCTTTCTCTCATGCACAGATACACAAAACACATGTACACGCACACACACACACACACTCTTTGTTTTTTTTCTATTCTGTTTTATATAAACAGAATGTGTTGCTCTCTTCAACCTTTTTTTTCTTTTCTTTTACTTGTTTGAGGTTTGATGTAAATTTGTTGTTGTTTGTTGATGTTCAATTCAGTAAGGTTTTTGGTAACACTTTATAATAGCTATCACTAATAAATGGTGATTGATGATTATTTCAGATGTATTTATTATCATTCAATGACAAAACAAGCAAGTAATTGAGTTAACAAGTTAATTTCTTACATTGTTTACTAAACAATAGTAAATTATATAGTGTACATTTAATCATTAATTAACCAAATTATTCATATATCATAACTGTTAAGAAATAAAATGAATGATTTTTGATGGCCTGAGTTAGTTATCATTAGTTATCCAGTTAAGTATTCATAAATTATTAATTTGTAGAACATAAATATTGAGCCTCTATTATAAAGTTGTGACTCATGTTTACAATGTTTACTAAATGATTATTAAGTGGCTTGCAAAATGAACATAATCCGGGCCCCTACTATAACATACACCAATTTAACTAGTCTGACTTTTGTGCAAAGTTAAACCAATTTCACCAAGTACTCAAAATAAATCAACTAAATCTCTGAATGCAATGAACACCCATACAAACATTACTGGATAACAATAGATAACAAAACTTGAAAGGCTTTACTATCCTGCTCTTCCCTTTAAAGGCAACTTTGGAAGATAAGAGGGGTAAATCTCCTAAAACTATGCTGTGCCACGTAAATTATACTGGGAGCTCTTACGGAGGAAGTCTTTGATGTCCTGATACATGGCTCTGAGGACCTTTGAATGCATCAAAGATATGGTGATATGGGTAACCACTGTAGCTGTAGTGGCACCCCATTCATCTGGTGCCACTCCAAGGGAAGTCTAAAGTTAAACATCACTGTGTTGTCTGAGGTGAGGTGAGATGGATTGCTTATGCCTTGAGGGGGGTGGCACCTCTTAAAAGGTGTGACCCACTCCATTCTCCTATGCCCTCAGACCAGTGCAGTTGTTTTATGGTGGCCATAAATGACATTATTCCATCATTACAAAGCAAAGGATACTTAATAATGCAATGCTGTTACCGAATAATAGTAATACAGTGTTACGTCACAGATTTTATGGTCAATAAATTTACCAAAATAAGACACTAAAGGGAAGGGAGGGGTAATACTAATTATCTTGATAAACCATAAAACATCCTCATTCATCAATAATCTAGTTTTTATTCAGGTAAATTGCTGCTTTTTGGAATTCACAAGGGTTTTTTATTTACACTGCATCGCCAGTGCTTGTGCATGCGTAAAAAACATCGGGTGCACGTTTACCTTCTCTTGGTGCAGCAGGATCCCATGCAGACCACATCTGGGCAAAGAAAAACGGAGTCCAGCACACAATGTAGGCAAGGACAATTACAAAAGTCATTTTCACTGTGCGGATCTTGGCTTTTGAAATGAGCCTCACGCTGCTCACACGAGAGAACGCAGCGCCTCTGGATGCTCTTGGATTGGGCGACGGGCAGTGTTCCCTTTTAGTTTTTAATTTAAAATTCTGCCATATTTTAAAACTTATCAAGCCATAGCAGATGCTTAAAATTGCCACTGGAATGATGTAAATGCTAAGACTTATCCATGTGATGTATGCTTTGGCGCCCCATGGTTGTACAAAGTCCCCCCAACAGTCAAAAACTCCGTTACCAACCTCCCTCAGAGAAAAGATGTAGACTTGAGGAGTACTGAATATCAGGCTAAGCATCCACGAAGCAATTACATAGAACCGATCCTTTCTCTTGTGCAAAGAGCGAAGTGGTTGGCATATTGCTAAGCACCTGTCTATGGACATCAGGACAAGCATGTACGTAGATGCAAACATACCGACGACTTGTAGGTATTTGACCAACCTGCACAGAAAATCTGGCCCGTAAAAGCGAAAAGTGATATCCCAAATGAGTTGCGGTAGGACCTGAAAGATGGCAACGACAAGGTCTGCGATGCTCAGGTGCTTCATGAAGTAATACATCCGCGATTGGCTGTGCTTGGTGGTATGGATGGCCAGCAGGACGCAGAGGTTGCCGGCCAGAGCGAGCAGCAGCACCAGGACCAGGACGGTAACTTCCACTTTGGCCACTTCTTCATTTCGCTTCAAAGGATTCACCGTGTTGTTCCCTGAGTCGGTCTCATTTCCACGACTTGAATTGCCACACGAAACATTCAGAGCCCAAACATCTTGCTGCCGTAGAAGGTCCTCCATCGTGCGTAAAAAAGCGCCACTTTGGCGCAGTCAGTGGTCACATCACAGATACAGAGTCTGACCCGCTACAAGTAATACCTGCTCTACGCACTTTGCTGGGCAGGCTATAGGCGATGCGCTGGCCACTCACTGTTTTAAATTGGGTGAGGTGATTTGCCCTGGATACCTGATTGGCTGATGCAAAGTCAGCCTCTGTTTTTTGTAGAAGATGCAGTCTGAAAAGAAACAATATGAAATACATGTTATTGACAGCTATGATTTATTGCTCACTGCAACTTCACCACTTAGAACGGTTATAACCATACCAAGAGCCATATCATTGTGCAGCTTACCCTTAAAGCGATCTTTTTTAACAGCTTAAATAAGGCGCTCTGTTTGGGACATCAGGGTACAGCAATCCTCATCACCTGCAGTGTTCATGCAGTCTGATGCCTTTGCTCAAGTGCTGTAGCAAACTAGTCTGACTAGGCCCTCCCCTAACCTTACATTCTTGTAAAAAAGAGCCTTATTAGGTCTTTGTATGACTATGGGTTGAACATGTCTAACAATGTATGGTGTTGTACACAATATACACTGTGTGTAGATGCTATTATCTTTGCTGCATACAAGAGCATTAGGCTGGCACGTGCTGTGTATTGTTAAACCTATCTGAAAGACAAAGATGACAAAGAGGATACTGGGATACTCTACTTCTTTCTTATCTTTGTTCTTTCTTTCTTTCTTTCTTTCTTTCTTTCTTTCTTTCTTTCTTCCCCCCTGTTTTTGTTAACTGCACATTTCCTGATCCATTTACAATATGTTTAGTCTTGAATTTGTGGAGTGCTTTGTGTCTCAGTCAAAATAATGAAACTATATGCTCTCTAATGACATTTGGACAATGCTATGTTTTATTGTGCTGAGGTAAGTCTCTGCTTTTAACATTTATTTGAGTGATGTCTTGTCTGATCCAAAAGGAGGAAAATTCCACTCTAATCCTAACTAGAACCAGAACGGCAAGATCGTACTGTCTTTCCAAAGAAAACAGATGGAAACAGATGATATCTGTGTAGCTGTAGTTTTCTTTTGATGAAAATACTATATGTGAGACGTCTGCTATAATTTGGCTTGAGGTCTGGCACTACGCTTACATACACAGGATCAATCATGGATTTATTACAGGTGCCTGAGGAGTGTGTCAGTAAAGTGTTCAACATCCCATTTCAAAGTAATTATTTAGTTATTTTTTCTAACTGCACAACAAGCGGAAGCAGAAACACCTTCTGAAACAATATATCAATATATAATAAAAATATAATGTTTCTGAAACAGGTTTACAACAAATTATTAATAGGATCAGTCAATAAAATCCCACCTGGACTATCTCTAATAAGGAACTGTCAGCCTGTTTTGACTCATCATTGTGAACCTAAATCCTTCCAGTATTTTATTTATCGTTTTTTATTTATCGTTTTGTTCAGCAGCAAAGAAGGAGCAAAATTTAGAGCTTTAGTTGTTTTATTGTTCTCAACCATAGTGTGTACATGTGCACACCACATGAACAGTGTGACCACTTTTATTCTTTTCACCGATTTGACACTCATTTATACACTGTTGTATTGTTAGTCATTTGTTCAGTTGAATAGCCTTCCTAAGAGATTTCGTGTTGAATTTATGCTAGACGCAATCTAACTAATCATGTCTCGTTGGCAGTGAAGTGGGGCTGTTTTGGTTCTCGAGCCCCTGTCCACAACAAACAGCCACATATATATGTTTTTGTCAACAAGCCAACATTCAAAATTTGTATTGCAAACTTGTACCAAAGCATAAAGAGATGATTGCAACAATACTAAAGTAGTTTAAGTGGTTTGTGCATGTAAGTTATGTAGGCTTTGTTCTCCTTGAGGAATTATTCTTGTTCCTTCATGGGCACAGAGACAAATTACTTAGTGTAAGGGGGGAATTACTTAGAGTGGAGGAGACCATGAAGTGTGCAAACTGCTAAAGGTGTGAAGCACAGTGAATAAATTATCTACTCTCCTGGTAGTTTAAAGGGGTTGTTGACATCACAGGGCCATCTGTGGATTGGATCCACATCTTGCTCATATAAACATATAGAGTAACAGCTTATAGTTCATACCAGAGAATACCAAGAAGAGGTCAAATTAAATTACAAATGATCAAGAATTGGTATCCATTCAAATAGGTTAAATTCACTCACATGTTCAATATTACATCCCCACGTGAATGCATTTGAATACATACTTGGGAGGGATGCAAACTGACTGCAGATCACATTTAATTCTCCAGCCAAAAAAACAAATGACAAAGCAGGATTATTATAAAAATAGTTTGCATCACAATATATTTCCTCCTAAGTAGACATCTCTGGTGGCTCTCTGGTCTTATTAGCTAGCCGGAAATACAGCTTTATTATTTCTGCCCATTACAGGTCACCGTAAGCGGATGTTGTTGCAATTCCTTGATTGCCTATAGAGGTCAATGAAAGTCATACATGACTAAATGGCCCTTTAAATCTTTCTTATATATTTCAGGCAACTATTTTCCCAAATGAAATGAAATTACTAAACAATAATGTGGCTGTATTTCAAAGCCTTTTGGACTACTTGGCATAGATTTTGCCTTAATGTATTATTTTTTGGAATCAATGTTAACTACACTATATGGCCAAAAGTCAGTGGACACCTGACCATCACACCTATATGAGCTTGCTGGACATCCCAATCTAAAACCATGGGCATTAATATGGAGTAGAACCCCCCTTTGCCGCTATAACAGCCGCCACTCTTCTGGGTTGGCTTTCCACAAGCTTTTGGAGTGTGTCTGTGGGAATTTGTGCCCATTCAGCCAGAAGAGCATTTGTGAGGTCAGGCAGTGATGTTGGAGGAGAAGGCCTGGCTCGCAATCGGCATTCTAATTCCTCCCAAAGGTGTTCAATGGGGTTGAGGTCAGGGCTCTGTGCAGGCCAATCGAGTTCCTCCACACCAAACTCGTCTAACCATGTCTTTATGGACCTCGCTTTGTGCACAGGGGCACAGTCATGCTGGAACAGCAAAGGGCCTTCCCAAAACTGTTGCCACAAAGTTGGAAGCGCCCAATTGGTTAAAATGTCTTTGTATCCTGTAGCAT
>CABFOQ010052616.1:0-11304 GCA_900660455.1 Gephyroberyx darwinii
AGCCCGCTACTGGTCACCTTGCAGCACTTCCTGTTTGAGTTGGGTCATTTCCTGTTTCCTTCCGCCTTGGGAGGGGAAAGGATTTAGGCTTCTCAGAGGCTGAAGAACAAGGGGGGATGAAGAGAGGACTGGGGAACAACTTTATCACCTTCACTCTACCTCCAGCCTTCACCAAATACTCTCGTTTATCAGTCTGTCTCTCCCTCTCACTGTTACACACACAGACACACACATATCCTCCTTTCTCTTCACAAACAGAGAAGAATAAACCACTGATTCTATTCCTCAGCCCAAGCATCTGTGTAAGTCAGTAGTGACATGATTTAAAAAAACACATATATGTCCCACGTAGCCTGTTTCCCTATTTCACATCTGGGCAGAATGAAGCCTTGTGAAACTGCGGGACTCATATAACTCTAAATATGGGATGGCGGCATGCAGGTTTAAGAAATGGGCCCGTGACAGGAAGGTTGCTGGTTTCTTCTGGGAAAATATGGGCCGGAAAAATGCTTGAGTAACACCTTACCTCTCACTTCTGTGTGCAGCATCTGTCAAGGTGCCCTTGAGTCCAGTGGAGCTGCTCAGTAGCCAACATGAGAAGGCTGTGGTTTTACTGGGCAGCTCCCAGGTATGCATTCATTCACGCATTGTAACTGTATAAATGTGAAGCAGTGTGTTGCTAAAGTCGTCTTTGGATGTAGAAAATGTACAAATGATGATTACTGGAAAAACCCAGAATTTAGATGGAGAGGAAACTAAAATTGAAAGAAGAATTTGCTCTCAGCATCCTTTGAGAATAACATCAAAATTAAAAAAAAAAAGAAAAAAGTGTGTCATGTATCTCTGATGACGAATCAAAACAACTCTAAATGGGGACTGTTTATCGCCACAGTCAGACTAAAACAACTGTTTAGAGACAATCCCAAAACGCAGACTGTTGAAGACAGAAAAAAATTGGACAAGGAACGCTGGAGCGCACTTCAAAGTGGTCCCAAATGAGCGGCCTCATAAATGGTTGTCCCTCAAGTGTGCTCTGTACAATCACTCTGTAGTAGCAAGGGTAAAGAAATGAAGCAGATTGTTTGTGACAATTACTCTGATGCCAGATATTGCCCGCTACAGCCTCCACAATCACTTGTCCCCATCAGCCAACTCTGTTTATCAGTAATTGCAATTTGGAAGGAACTCTGTGGCGATTAGGCCCAGGGAGTGGTCAGACTGAGAGCTCACCCAGCCCTAAACAAGAGAGCAGTGTTTGGGTAGAGCTTGCACGAGGTCCCACTGAGAGAGAGTGAAAGGGTGAGAGAGAGTGTGAAAGGAAGGAAGGAAGGAAGGAAGGAAGGAAGGACAGAAGGAAGGAAAGAAGGAAGGAAGGAAGGAAGGAAGGAAGGAAGGATCAAAGATGGGGAGAGGGAGAAGCAGATGGAGAGAAAGAGACAGACAAAGTCTGTCTACTACTAACTACACTAACTACTGTCTAATGAGGAAACATTGTTTTGTCAAAGTTTGATTGATGGTTTTTATCTGAGGACAGAAACTCACAACGACCACAGATCAACCAGGTTTTTTGATAAGAGAGGACTCTCCTGCAATTCATTATTTGTGTGCAGAAATCCATTGTTTTGGCCCCGTAATGCCATAGGGAAGAGCTTTTCAAGCAACCAGGGCCCTCAAGTCTTTCATATTTCCATACTATGGTCATTCTGGAGGATAGCAAAGTTTTATCTCTGGCATGCATCCTTTGAGTAAAAATTAAATTGCTTTTAGTTTTTTTTTAAACTGCCTTTTTTTTTTTAAACTGCATGAGGATGCTTCAGCAAGCATCCTCCCCAAAGTGACATGTTACCGCAGTACTACACACACACACATACACACACACATGCTGGACATCACAGCCAAGCAGATGCCCAGTTACACTATGTTGTCAAAGTCTCCATAGTCCTCCCACAAGGCTCTTTTCTCTTTTCTCATCTGATCACAAAATATTGCGGACATCTCGTCCCCCTGGGAATTAGTTTCATGTTTAAACATTACATTTGCCCTTTGATATTGTTTAATGATAGGCAGCACAAATAGTCTGGCAGAGAGAGAGAGACAAAGAGAGAGAGAGATGGAATGAGAGCAGCATCTGTCGAAGTCATCGGGCAGCCATGTGCAGCCACATACCTTTTCTTGCATCGCTCCATCTGCACATCACATCAAAGACAGCCAAACTTAAATAGAGTATACTGTTACCCAAATGTCCTAATGATATGCATTCATTTCATCTTTCTCCTCCTATAGTTCATTTTCCTGTCTAAGAGTATAAAATAGGTGCCATGTAAGGATCTTGACTGACATCTAGTGGATGTGTTTGGTAGCGCCATGTCACCCTCAACTGGGTGCATAGCGGGGGTTGCTAATTGTCATTTCCTGGGATTCACATGCTGTGTTGAGACGGGCTGCGGTGCATTAGCGCGCCTGCTGGTGTGAAATGTGCTGAATTTAAGCACTAAGAGCTCACCATGATTATCCGAGGGTGTTTCCAACACCCCAAAAACCTGTTTCATTCTTCCCTCTCGTTCTGTCTCTGTTTCTCTCGGTTTCACTCACACGCATACACACACACGCCTTCATCTGTTCCCTAATGTTTCCTCAGCTTCACATTAATCCTGCAATTTAGACGATTGCAGCACATGGTAGAAAGATGCATGAATTTAGAATACCTTGTGGACAACAGTGAGCTATATCAAAAACACTCTTCTGATTGTGTGCAGAAGTGCTGCGATGCTTTGGGCTGTATTCAGAGGGAGGGAATCAATGTGTGTGATTGCCATCTTGTTGTTTTCCTACAATAAAACTCTGTGTGGTGCATAAACATCAGGTTATCAGAGGGAGCAGCCAGTGAATGGTAAATCTTTCCATCTTCCACCTTTTCATTCCCCGTGTCCAGGCTGGGGAATTAAATTTAACGTCGACAGACAGACAGACGGACAGACAGAGAGATAGATTCTCGTGTCTGTCTGTTCTCTTTAATTGGTTCCAAGTGTCCCAGATTCAGTGGTAGGAAAAGTCCCTCGGCTCGCGTGTGCCTTTACAGTCCTTCCAAAAAAAACAAACAACAACAGTCAAAGCATGGTCTTCATTTTGCACCATTTTTTATTGTTATTAGAGCATCTCGTGGGGTGGTGGTCCACGGCAGGTAACTGTTGGAGATTTAAATCATATCATGTCCCACCTGTAATGTGTAGATCGTTTAAGGCCTTTAGGTTCCCTTGCTGCCCCCTAGCTTACATCATAAGCACAGTCAGAGGATGTCAGGAAGTGATCCTGGATCTTATAGATAGACAGGATCTTATAGATACCTGCTCTATAAGGTGATAAGGGATGAGAATTATTGCTATTCCGCCTTTATACTTTATTTAACTTCTTATCTTGTTATCATGTAATCATGTTTATTTAATTTGTTCATTTGAAGAGTTTCACTCCCAGATGAGTTATTCTGAATTATAAAAATGTGATGCCTACTTTGACAAAATGATTGCTTACATGAAAAAAAATCACAATCACAAAACAGTATTTTCAAAACAGTAACAATTCAAGTGATGTAATAAGTTGTATTCTTTTTTTCAATACTAAGCAGTGAGCATCAGGTCATATTGTATTTCCAAAATGGATATATTGAGTTTTGGAATGAAACCCTGAATGTACTCCAGAGATCAATTCACACAACAGAATAAAGCAAAACAAAAAAAATGGATGTGCATCAGGCAGGTCAGACCATTATCAGACCATTTGAGTTATTTCAAAGTAGAAAGAAATTCTGTAAAATGCATTTTGCATCATGGAAATGGAATCAAAATGAATTCATTTGAGGAGAATGGGAGGGAGCTGGCTGCTTGTTTTTAGTATATTGAGTACTCTGAAAAATTCATAAACCGTGGCACATGTAAAAGTCCAACCTATAGACAGCTCCCATTTTTCATCCTTGAGACTAAACCCAGGGGCTCAAGAGGCTACGGGCTCTCGCTGCTCCTGATTCAAGTTGTGCCAAGCGTCTTTGAATTTGACTTCATGTCCCCAAACCCCAGGAAAAAAGTCCTCACCATAGTCCTTTCTAGGACTTCGAAGAGATCCGCTGTCACGCACACACACACACACACACACACACACACACACACACACACACACACTTTGTCAGAGTAGATATCTCACACACATACAGTAGAGGCATGCAGCACACACACACACGCATTCACATCCACCAAACAATATGTGAATATGCACACACAACACATCAATCTGAACTTTAAAGTAGATGGAAACTGTGAACTTTCAATTTTGTTCACACCTAAAAATCAATTTGATGTCAAGTCATGCTCCAGTACCAATCCAAAACAAAACAAACAACAGAAAGACATCGGTGGAGAATTGGAAAGTGAAATAAATCACCCTTATCAGTTTCAAACAGAGGGAACCAGTGAGTCATCCGACTGACAAACAAGAGCATGTTTTTGTGCCTTTAATTAGACATTTGCCTTGTAAAAGTCAGCGGTTGGCAGCCATGTGGCCTTGAAACAGCAAAAACAAAAACAAAAAAAGAGGAATGCTGCCCTTAGATCTGGCAGCTAACAGCTGAGAAAGGATGATCTAGGTTTTCACTCATTCATCATGTCAAAGAAAGATAGATGTAGAAACAATGGAGACCCTGAGGAACTCCGTTTGGAGAGCCAACTTCTTACAATATGTGCCAAATAAAAAAAAAAGACTGCTGTGCTCCGGCCCCGTACCCTTTATGCCCTCACTCCACACTCCCTTCGAAGAGTTTGTTTTGCTTTCATACCCAGGGACTGGGCATGGAAATTAGTTGTCTAGCTGTCTAGCTCTCTGTACCGTGATTCAGACTTCAAGTTTTCTTTGTTTTTGTTATACATAGTCTCTGTACAATAAACCTTTTAGTATTTTTTTTGTAAAATGAATTGAATTCATCCCTAATTCACAGCTTCTCTGTACCATAATATTTTTTCACCCTTCCATCTCCTTCCATCTTCCACTAAGCCCTTTCTTGTATTTTCTCCCTTCCATCCTGTAGCCTTTACCCTCTCCAGCTCTCTCTATACTCTCGCCACTCCCCCATCCTGTCTGCAGGCTGCCAGGCACAGATAAGGTGTCTTGGCAGAGAGTCGGAGCGCTGGCCTTCGCCTCGCTGAGTGGGAATCCAGGAAGCTGTGTTCACGCCACGTCGCTGGAACAATAGGACAGGGAGGGGAAGCAATAGGGATGAAAACAAAAAAAAAAGAGAACGAAAAAGAGAAAAATTAGAGTAGGGCTATCAAAGCCTTAATGTCAGAGATAGATACCGGGCCGGCGCAACTTGAGACACAACTGACAGCAAACAAACACCTTTCTATTCTCTGATGTCCTTGTGTTTTGTGATGCCTATAAATCGCACAAAAACAAAGATGAATTCTTTTGAACATTTTTTCCACAACAGGTAGACACAGTTCTGACTTTCTTCTTTTTCTTTATTTTTTTATTACATTTCCCAGAATACTTTTTCGTCAACCCCCACAGAATGGGTGTGAACTTGCTGCACTCAGCTGTGGGTTATAGATGGAGACAGCAATAGCAATAGCCATGGCATAGTAAGAGCAGAGTCATGCCCCTTACTCAAAAAGCAATATTTCTTGCAGTTGCATTGACTATTGAGGCTACTGTCAGCGGAGGAATTGGTAGCTGTGCCTCTTTTACAATGGATTTCTCCCTGTATGATGGATGAACAGTGGTACAAAATGGTCTAGAAAGAAACCCTTGGTCTTTGACATGACATCACGTCATTTAGGTTTGACCAGTTATCCACAGGTATGACAAAAAGACACCACCACACAACAAAACAGACCCAGACATGCAAGGTACATTGCCAATAGCTGTTTTTGTTTGTTTTTTTAGCAGTGTTGAAGTATTTTAGGGTGGATGAGGAAGAGGAAGGTATTTATAGGCTTATCTACTGTGGGCAACTGCCTCTCTGTTAAATGCTTTTGGGAATGCTCTGCAGAACAGCAGATAGAGGAAGATGCCATGTGCATCCAATAAAGTTGAAATGACATGACAAGATAATTTGAACTGTCTCTAAAAATGTGTTTGTCTGTTTCTGTCTGTTTGTGTGTGTGTGTGTGTGTGTGTGTGTGATCTCTCTATATGTCCGTTACAGTGTAAAGCAGCTGCTAAGTCTAGATGTCTAAAGTGTGGCTACACACACTGCCATCACCAGTTCCGCTCTCTGTCTGATTTACAGTCAGACGTTAATCAGGCATACACACACACACACTGCGGTGTACCTCTTTCAAACCATATACACATGCCAGCTCACATACACACACACACTTGCTCAATCGAACCCTCCACCTTTCTTTAACCTAGCTTTAGCCTCTCAGACTTTCGGCCGGAGATAGCCAACAGGTTTACATTGCAAATGTGTGATGTTACCAGACCTGGGTAAAATAGTATTTACAGATACTTCTACAGTTTGTTTTAGTTGGTTAGGACCTGGATTAGGTGGGTTTTGCTACATAGAACGATACAACTGCCAGAAAGTTTCGACAAGCAAAGTAAACTATTTGAAAGTCGATTTCGTATGGTTTTCTGTGTCTGACATATTAACTGAAAGCGTCTGAATTGCAAGTATTCCAGGTTAAAACAAACGGTAAGAATTATTTGCACATACTATCTGACGCAGGTCTGGGTCTTACTGTTGCTATCAGCTGCTTCTCTCCCTACAAGCAGGACCCACTCCTGACTCTGAACTGCCCAGATAAGGCGTTGTCCCGTGGGCCAGATTAAGCCCCTCTCCCTCTGCTTGATTCAGCACTGATGACGTAATGTCTCTATTTATAATCTGCTGTCTTGCATGGGACTCACTCTTCCTCTGTTACTTGCAAATAGTATTTTGACCTGCACCCAGGTCTGCACCCAGTACCACATGAAAGCTGAACCACCCTCATGGTCTGTTCTAAGTGGTTCAGAACTACATAAACAACTGGTCAGCTGTAGAGGGCATGGGAGGAAGCCACAAATTTGGGGTTAGAGTATGGGGGACCGCAGCAAGTAAACATTATAATTCAAAGCGTTATCCATGGCGGTTGGATTGAGAATGGATGGGTCAAAGTTACGCATGCAGTATGTTGCTTGCATTTTTCAGCAGTTGAACTATAAGGTCAATCTCCGGAAATTTGGGGAATGTTTTTTTTTTTTTTTCAAAATGAAGGGACCTGCTAATGTTAAACGACACCAGACACCACGCTTACACATCCCAAGATCCCAAGATTTTATTTCACAATTAAAAACAAGCAAGCATTTTAAATTGGCTTGCACTTTTTCTAAAAATATCTGCCACCTAACACCTAATTTTTTGATGCCAATAAACAACAAAATGAAGGATGATGAAATGGATCAAAATCTTTGGAGCGCCTAAAATGCATTGTTATCAATAAGGTCTGCCTGGTGGTTACTCCTCACAGACACTTCACTATCTGAAGTTGTATACTTCAATCTCCATCCTTATTTTAACTCTTACACTGCTAAGAGTCATTTCAAATAGAAGGTAACGCTCTCGAGTTAATAACTCACTGACTCCTAAGGCCACTTCAAAATAAGTTACACACATCTTTCCCAGAAATTGGACCTTTTCTACTCATAAATAAATCTCTTTGCCTTTTGTATGCTTCTGTATAATATTCTTATCAATACATTTCAATACATTTGAAATGACTTACACACAGGGACTCTCTGTGTACCTTAGATAGTCAGTATCGCAGTATTGCTACCATCAAGAAAAGGAAAAACAAACAGGAAAATATGCAGAGAATGTGAGTGCTGCTTTCCTGCATGGAGCCTAACCAGAGAGGCAGTAAATCATAATCGCTGAGCCGAAACTGAATTCACCACACCTATCAAAACTCATTTAGGATCAGAGGCCAGGGGTCTGACTATTTACTATCTGAAAGTGCCTCCTTTTTTTCTCCAATCCCTTTCTTTCAGGGGAAGAAAACAGATAAATGAAAGCCAAATACACAAGGATAATCCCCGGCGTCTTTCCAAAAAGGAAATTATTATATTTGAAGTTATGAGAGTGCTTCCTGAAGTGAAGGAAATGCACTAGATTTTTATGCCTGTGTCCTGATCTAAGAAAAACACAAGCGGACGCAGACTGGCAGACAGACAAATATATGCCCCTCCGCAACCCCCTCCACATCCTCTTGCTAGCTCAGCTCCTCAATGTGTATTGCAATTTGCAGCATATCTCATGGCAGAAAGAATAAAAAAAAAAAAGAGAAAAAGCTGGAAAACTCCAAAAGGTCCTTCTGGCCAGAGACGTGAAGGGAGGAAATTGCATTGATTTAAGCTCAGCTTCTTTTGGCATCTGTCCGCCCTCTTCGCTTTTCTTTCCCTAAGTGAGAGCGTTTGTTCCACAGCCGTTGGTTTAGATACAGTGCTCTAAGATGTTTTCTCTTTGTCTTTCATTATACCCACAGTGAGCGGATGAATGGATGTGACAGCATCTCCCTGCCTTAAAACAGAAACTATCAGCTTCGACTGAAGTAAGCTTTCACGCGGAGAGGCCAGAACAGATGGATAAATTAAATGCTTCTTTCATTCATAAAACGAAGCAAAGTCAACATGAGCATCCTCGTCTACACACGTGGGGTTGTACGCACATGTAAAGGTGGAACTTTATTTCAGTCGTGTGAAGTTGAACACCACTCAAGACTTAAGAATTCAAATGTCATTCCCATAACCTTGGGCATTTCAGTGAACACTAGTATAGTGCTGCTCCATTGACAATAGGAGTGCTGCTACCACTTCTAATCCACCGAACCAGAAAAATCCTCCATAGCTTCTCACCCATAGTGATTCATATAGTAAATCACTCACAGTAGTATTCTGACGACACGCCTAACTTGTCCTGATGTGGTAACACAACCAAACTGGTACTCCAAACAGTAAGCATTATTTCCAACTTCTATGTTTGTAACACACTTAACTCACAAAGGACAAAAAAAGCATGCTTGAATGCTGAAGTTCAGAGATAATTCCCCTTTGTTCCCTTGTCTGTGGAGTATACACCACATTTTCGACATGTAGCTTACATACTTATTCAGAGCATCCTGCAATGAGTGCAACTGTAGAGTAAGTTTAAACTCTGTCATTGACATTACAAGCCAATTAGTAGCTAGGAGTTTAAGTGAGTTTAAGTGAGTGAGAAAGTTGTGACAGTGCCAGGTTCAATAGTGGACAAATTTAGCTCCACAACCAAAGCTTTTATTTACAACTTGTACACATCTTTCCCTGTTTTCTCCATGTCCTCACAGCTTGGGAATGCTCTGTAGGACAACAGATCCATGGTTGCCTGGCCCAGCAGAGGGCTTCAGTTTGGGACGATTGATGGTCCCTTCCCCACTGAGTTCACAGTCCACCAGCCTGGTTCCCCGCAGCCTCCTAGGTAATCGGCTCATTTCCTAGTGGTGTAAATCCTGCCATTCGCAGCGTTCGATCACCACAAACCAGGGGACGCCCTGTAGGGCTTGTTTTGCCACGAACAAACCTATCCCCCTATTAAAGGCAGCCACGTGTCGAGGCATTCATTCCTTTTTTGTCCGTACCACATGCTGGTTACATAATAGTGACAACCGTGAAAAAACACGGTACAGGATGCTGCCAGACAACAGTAAATTGACTGAATATTTGGGTAAACACAAAACCAAAGGAAACTTTTGTTTTTTGGAGGCCTATCTCTCCCTCTCTGCATATTATGATGAGCAGCAACGTGTTCTCATACAATGTTCATATGATACCTTACAAAAACGTTATGCACGTTTGATTCGCACAATACCTATTCAATGTCAGCTGCATAAGCTATTACTGCAGTTCATAGAATATTGGTGCATTATTTTGATGGTGACGGTGCATTATTTTTCGTAACTATAACTAAAAGAATTTGATATCAGGACACCCTGTGAGGAGTTATCCATTAAAGGAGAAAATTCATTCATTCATTTCTATTCCCCTACGTAGGGAAACTGTGTGTAGCCTTGTTGCATGCAAAACAACACCACCTCTCAACAGTTTCCACTTCTCTTTATACTCAACTGTCATGGTCTATTAAACTCTTTCTTCCTGGGTGAAACATTAGCCTGCTGTTACAACTTAATGGACTGTGTGTGACATCTTTTAACACACTGGAAGAGTTAGGATGGACCTCTCCCCGGCTCCCCGACATACACAACAGGACTACTTAAAGATTCACATGCATACATAGTCATGCACGTACGCACACACACACACAGACACAAATACATCCACTGACAGCTCTGCATGCCGCGGGCCCAAAAGTCATGAGCTCTGGGTCGGGGGGCTGAGGCGTATTTGAAACCTTCTGTCATTCTTTCATGGCCTGAAACACATTCCCTCTGGTTTGCACTGGTGTGACAGAAATGGCTTTGTAGCAAAAGCGGCAGTCAGAGCTGTCAGAAGTTGAGGTGCAATTGAAAAACCATCCCACCAAACCTCTTCCCCCAAATCTCACCTCTACACCTTCCCACCATTGCATTTCTACACAAACATACAAACACTTCAAGTGACAAGTTCTTGCTACAGCCTAAGTGTGTCATTAAGGAGCAGAAAAGGGGAATAAAAAAAGCACAGTTTTCAGTGTGGGGGATCACACGGGGGTTGGACAGGCTGTTTTGGGCCTTTCCAAACTGTTATTTTAGACTGAAATTTAAAAAAAAAGATGCAAACAACAGCCAGCTGAGCCAGCGTTGGCTCTTGGACTTCATACTTGGAGTCATGGTTTCATGTCAAGCCAACACCACTTCCCAGCCTAATTCTTCTAGCTATGTACCTGCCTTCCAGGCTTCCATTTTCCCTCTTGATCCCACCTCCTTCCCCGCACACCACACTACTCAGCGCTCTGCTGAGCTTTCTGTCGTTTCCTTTTTGTTGTCTCTCACCCTCTCTCTTATTTCAGCTTCAATCTTTTTTTTCCCCCTCCATGTTTGACTGAATATTTGCAGAGAGTACATTCACCTACACATTTCACATTGTCACTATTGAAAAGGAAAGCGCTGCCCTCTTTGCCTCTCTTTGCCGCCTTCTCTCATTCCATTTTCTCTCATCTCTGTTGCTCCTTTCCTCTCCCTTTGCCTCCCTCCTTTTCTGTCTGCCTGCTCTGCTCCACTTATACATCCCAGCAGTCTAGATTTCCTTACCTCGGGTTATAATAGTTAGACTGTGAAATCACCCAGGCCCCCATACCCCTCCCTTCAT
>CABFOQ010052616.1:11324-28585 GCA_900660455.1 Gephyroberyx darwinii
CCTCTCTCTCTCTCTCTCTCTCTCTCCAATCAACCAATCTTTAATATTTATGGCACAGAAGCTCAGGGAGTGGGTAGGGGCACAGGGCCATACCTGGCCTATTGTTCCCTGTGTACTGCCAGTGAACAAAGTGGGGTAATGTGGGGGTTGCGGTGCGTGGGCAAGGCTGCAGAGCTGTGGCCCTGTAGAGTGGAGGAGGCAACCCAATCTCCTCGGTGCCCCCATACTGAAGTGATTAGGCCACAGGAAGCTGAACCTGACATTGCTGACACTAGGCCCCTCTACCACATCCTGCCCCCACATCCACCCACACCACAAGACACCACCTCTCGATGCTGACACCCGATTCACTGTGGCGACCACAAGATGATTTACATCTTCTGATAAGGGGGGGGTAGAAGAAAGGATGGAAGAGCAGAGGACATAGGAGGACACTCGAGAGGAAAAAAAAAAAGATAATATGTCTGGGAGAAACCTGAGATCGGGGAAAAATAGTGTCTGTGGTGACTGCTTCCTTTATTGTTGCCCTGTCTCCCGGTGTGGCTGCAGACGTAAACAGGAACAAGCAATACGCCTGCCAATTTCAAGCCTATTAACTGGAAGTGGGGGCAAGTATCACTACCGCTGCAGGTGCTTTATCCTGGCTACTTGTATCTCAAGATTCAGAAGATCTGTGACAATTCAAATGTGACGTTTTTCATATGAAACTTTTAGGAAGAGGATTTATATATAGTGCATGTATTCCCTAATCCAAAATGTAGGTTTCCCTCACTGTCTAAAAAAAATAAATAAATACAATTTGAAAGAATGAAGAGGACACACTTCCCATCGCCCAGTACCATTCCAGTGTATTTTACCTCAGCATGTGGCAATACAAGAGGAAGTATCATGAATTGTATGGTAGCATGAACTGAGGCATTGATATAACCTCCATGATAGAGCACTACTGCCCTCTTGTGTTTTGGGGTGGTGAGGCGAGGGCAGCCTATCGTACCCTTTGCTATGACCAGAGAATCAATTGATCATAGCTTTGGATGGACTTGACCACACACACACACACACACACACACAGCTTAAAACATGTTCAAACCAAGCAGTTATTTTTCAACAATTTGCTTTATTAGCATTCTAAGCCATTCTAAAATGTGTCTAGACAGGTTTTGACAATACAGAAGGTCAGGGATTTTAAATTATAAGATAAGTGCAGAACATTCTCTACAGTACAAATAGAATAAACTGGATCTTCATAATAACTAACCTTGGGCTATTAACACTTGTTAAGAAGCAATCAGTACTGAATTTCTTTTTTTCAAATGCACTTAATTTTCCCTTATTGAAAGCAATGTGACATACTTAGATCAAAACAATGTGATATAATTAAATATATTTCCTAATCATTTAAATGAGCCAGGCGGATTCTTATTCTTGAACATTCTTGTGCAAACTAAATATGTGCAAACTAAAATATCCTTAATAAATTGTTTTATGAGCATTAAACAAATCCAAAACCATTTCAATTCAGGCCTCATTTTTACCATTGTGATTTGCTCTCTCGCTCTCTCTCTCTTTCTATCAATTTTTTTCAGTCGCAATTGCTCTCTGTTTGACTCCTATCTCTAGTGGGAGTGTTTCATTTCACTAATGCACACGTGAAACCAGCTCCATTAAAATAAAAAATAAAAAAGAGAATCTCACTGAATACTCAAGGGGCTGAGGGAATAATCAAAACACTGTAAGAGCCAGCGAGGAATACAAACTTCAGTTAAGAACAAAGGAAATGGAAATCAATGGCAGGATATGCAGATTTTTTTGACAGCTCAACATGCAAATAACTTTTGGGAGTTTGCCCTGTGCTGCCTGTGCCAGGTTAAAATAACAACTGAGAAAGAAAATATAAAATGCAGTATCTTGAAAAAGGGGCGCACCATTACACCTACTTAGTTTTGTGTGAAGGTATTCCAGAACAATCAATAAAGAATGGACTGCATTGCAAGCAAGGCTGCATTGCCCAAGGCATGGTCATGTCTATAAGTGCAAGGGCACCAAACTCAGGAATCCATTTAAAGTTAAATGCTACATTATTTTGAAACTGCACTGTTTCATTATGTGCTGCCTGAGAATGTTAGCTCTCTAGTATAACGCACAGTTGTATTTGTCTGTTTGTCGACACTTGAGAAGCTTGAGGAAGGTCTCCATCTTATGCGCATCTTTCTTGAAGCAGCTGAGTAAGGTATAGTCTCTCTGAACAGATTCCAGCATCTCTGGCTGCACATCGTACTGGGCTAGGCCATGCTCACTGTAGGTTGTAGTCAAGACACCCTCACCCAACATCTACATGACAACATGACAGAAAAATACATATTACCAATAGTTGTGAAGTGAGAAGAAAAGGTGTTGTTTTGATTTGATATATCCACTTGGCTGACCTCCTAACACTGGAACCTCTATATTTTAGATATTGAATAATAATAATAACTTTATTTAAATAGCACTTCAAAACAGAGTTGCAAAGTGCTTCACAGGAGTAAAAATGAAAAAGGGTTAAAGAGATAAAACAAAATAACTAGGATAATAAAAACATTCCAGCACAGAAGTGAAAAAGTAATTTGAAGCTTTGAGACAATTTAAGACAAAAGGTGAACATAAATCCAAAATGTTTTCCATAATGGGTTGAAATCAAGTAAAAGTAAATGTGTTTTAAATGAGTAAATGTTCTCTTTTATCACCATTTTGTACATTTTTACATTGCATTTTAAAATCAATGTAATGACTCTATTTCCCACAATTCAACCCTGATTAGAAGATCTCTGGGAGCTTCTGGCTGTAACTGTAACCCAGAGGCGTGAGTTGACCTACCTTCCTGATGAGGACCATCACCCCTTGCTCCAGACTGATCAGTTTCTCTGACACCCACTTGGTCTTGTTGAGCAGCATGTCCGGGGCATCGTCGTAGCGATCCAGTGTGGTCTGCAGGTACACCAAAGGCTTGATCCACGACTGGACCAGCATCAACACAGACTGGAGCAACCATTGGTCCTGTTTGCACATAGATGAACAGTTGAAATCACAGAACTAAAGTAGAAACGAAACAAATGAGTGGGTGAAAACAATTATTGCCCCTAAGCAAGACATCACAACACAACAAAGCACTACACAACTGCAGTACAACTGACTCTCTGGCGCTCTTTTTAATTCTACAGATTCAATTTCATCTCCAGTGAATAGCAGCCATTTACCATTGCACAACACAAGTTAGATAGGCATGAATAGGGGTAATAATAGAGAGTGAGTAACTTAATAATAGCATGGATTTTGATTTAGGACATGTCAGCTACAAAAAGTTCAGCAACAAAAAAAGGGTGGAAATTTAGTGGGTGAAGCAATTGGGTATGCTAAAATGCCCCTAAGCAAGGCAGAATCTAACGCAAGTACCAATGACCATCATAAAAAAGTCCATTAAACCACAGAGCAGGCAATATTTTCAACAGAAAGGTCATAGGATAAATCATTAAAGTAAAGGAGGTTCTTGCATTTATATTCAGCATCGGTTACGGTGTGAGCAAGTGTTATACTAATGATCATAATGTTCAACCAGCAGTTTCGCAATTGCTAAAAATGAATCCTTAAGAAATTGCTTTTGCCATTATACTTGGCCTTTGTTAGTTGAAGGGGGATAACTGTAGAACTTCTCATTAGCCAAATTATAGTTCTCATCAGCCAAATCATCCTCCTTTGGCCTTTAGCTGAGTGGTACATTCTAGTTTTCAGCGTACTGATCAACCTGACCTTTAGCCTTGAAGGCTGTGCTGCTGGATGGTAGCCAAACCTGACAAAGCACAGACTAAACTCAATGCTTAGTATATAATATAATAAATTGTTAAATAATATATATATATATATATATATTCATGATATTTGGGGACCTTTCAGTATAACTAATGTAAACCATCCTACCTGTAGCTGACAAGGGAAGTCAGTATATGAGGGAAGGTTCACTTACTGCAAAACCAGCCTTGGACAATTAGCAGCAGCAGCACTTCTGCATAGTGATGTGTGAGCAACGACATGCATGCTAACAAATATAGACATGCATTAACACACTGCATGTGCATACACACGAGCACACACATTCAGATGCACATGGATGAACCTTGACACATCCATAGATACAGAGAGACAGACGCAGACAGACAGACACACAGTAACACACAGTCATAAACTGTTTGAGAGGAGTTGGATCTTGTATGACGTTTGGAAATGTTGTCAACTTGCTCTGGAGACACGACTGAGTGAGCTGCGGAAATCTCATGGGACCAAGGCGCTTGCAGTTTTGAGCGCAAGGTGCTGCAGTCGCTCTCCACCAACTGCAGAACCTCATGTATGATAGGAAATGACTGAGCGCTCAATGGTTCATCAAAGTTTTATGTCACCACCCACAATAAAGTGAAGCGATTTCACTATTGGTCTAGAATGCTTTGACAGACAATGATATTAACATACTTCATCATTTTTCCAAGCTGTTACTCAATGAACTGTCAAGCAGATCAAGACACGCTTGATTCAAAACAATTTGTAGTGAGGTGATGTAGTATTTCTAGCAATTCCCCTCATGTAAAATATGAAGGGCATATGAGAAAATGTTCTAATTAACCTACAAAATGTTATCAATTGTAGCTTAAAAATAGCAAGATTTAAATTAAAAATTAAAAAAATGTAATACAATTTTTTATACATCAGCAACAAAGCACACAAACACAACTTCTACCATTGTTTGAGCATTCAACTCAGAACTGATCGAGTTTGTGACACTTTCTCCAACTGCAATCAACTACTCCTTACTGTTTTATAGGTGAGCTGAAAATCATCTCAAATGACATTTGTACACACAGACACAGAGACAGAAAGATCAAAACACAAAGACAGACACGGATATATACACATACAAACACACATACACACCCACACTGACACATTTACACAAATTAAGATTAAAGCCCAGACAAAAGGCACAAGCAGAGAAAATGCTATGGCGATCTGCACCCATCTGCTTACAGAGATCTGTTGGATTTCACTCTTGGAGCTGGGAATGGGTAAGGCTTTTGTGATGCACGCGTAGCCAGCCTGGTTCCTCGAAAGCCTCATGGGGAACGGGACAAACATCTCCTCCTACAGTCCACATACAAGCATGTGGAAAAACAAACACACACACAAGAGACAAAGACACATCAGGTAAACAAAGACACAAGCTCTTGCTAACTTGGCAATTGGAGGCAATCTGTCAATGAGCTGAGCACTGCACAGGCACATTTTGTTCTTCAACGTGTTCTCATCTGTAGACCTCATGCACCGTCTTCTCAGTAACAAGCTCTACATCATCCCATTTCAAAGACCATTTTGGATCAGCAGCCTCAGAGTAAAGGGGACTTAACAGGCTGCAAAACCTGGGCTCTCACTGCTGCAGTATATCATTATCACACTCATGTGCTCCAGTGTAGGCCTGCTTCTTCAATAAATCATTTTTGGTTCAGAGAACAGATAGAAGCTTACTTTGAAGCCTGGTAGTGAGGCGCTGATCATGTCAGAATCAAGAATAAATAACACTGGGGGTCTATAGGAAAGCATCGATGCTTTTTGGCCCAGCATATTGTGAGAAGGGCTAGCAGAGTCATTTTGCTCTCATGGCAGAACTCTTGCTACAGTTGAAAATAAATAAGAATACACAGTAGTTGGGAACATGGGGCTCGCTACCAAGAAAACAGTGGAGGACTGTGCCCTAATGTCTTTTTATTTAGTTGTTTTATTTTTGCATTGGCATGTCATAAATCATTCAGCTACACATAACAGAATTTGATTGCTCTCTGGTTGACTGCTCAAGTTAATTAACAAGGGCGCCTTTTTTAGTCCAATTTAAAAAGTAATATTAGACAGCTTCTCAAATCACTAAATTCTGCATTGCTGTCACTGCAGTCGTTGCCTAAGGCTAAGTTTCTACGGCACTGCTTTTTGAATTGCTGATTTCACATTTTATTAAAAAAAAGGCTCTAACTGTAATGGGTGCATGATGTCCATACTATTAATATAATGTAGTGCCATCTCTCTCCCTATATAGAAGGTGCAGTACAGTATGCTTTTTCTCTTTTGTTTTAGTATTATGACAATGTTGCACCTTTTTTATAATCTAATGAGCTGCCTCCCCAGTGTAATGTATAACAACTGATTATATTTTATTTTTTTAAATGAGCGCTGATTGAGGAAATGGGTGTGTTCCGACTCCGCTGACTGCAATGGGAAGGCAATCAACAGCCAAGCCTCCCATCGCACCAGCGAGCTGCCAAATCAGCAAAATGGCGCTCCTAAAAGTCGTGGATGTCAGCCGCATCGGCCCTGTTTTGTCTTCCACCAGTGAAACTGTGCGAGTTGGGACACGTCACACGCCTGGCCCATAATGCTTCACTTGTCTACTTACAAGATCCAAGATGGCTGACAGACGCCTCAAACTCTTCTTCGGCACTTTGCGTCCGTGCAATAAGCAGCGTGGACGCAAAGTGCTGAAGAAGAGTCAGCCATCTTGGATTTCATTACAATGGAAACGTCTTTAACAAAGTATAAAAGTTTATTTGTGCATAGGAGATGGAGCGCCACCTGCCGCCCCGCAAGTAGACAAGTGAAGGATTACGGACATCTGGTTAGGTCAGTGAAATTCGACGTATTAGTTTCGTTATCGGGCTCGCTGACTTTTGTGCAGTACAAAGTCAATGGAGCAATACAGGACCCCATGGGAGAAGGAAACAGCCATATGATGAAAAACTCCCAAAGGGTCCTGGATCAGGGCTAGCCCGGTGTTTGCATCGTGTGTAGACAGGCAAACCCCCCTTTCCGCTTCTTTTTGATGCAGTTGATCAGATTGATTATTTGCCGTGAGATTCCACTACCTTGCATTTTCCTTTTACCTGTGTTTTGGTGTTGCATGGTGTGCTTTGTTGTGAAACTTGTTTTTTCTATTTATTCTATTTGCATTTTGCCTACCTTTTTTTTGAGAATTAGTGTGCAGTGCTTTTGTGTGTGTGGTTACTAACTAATTCCCTGATTATCCTGTGTAACTGTGGTCTGTGGCTGTATTGCTTGCCGGCTTTTAAAGAAAAAAAAGAAATATTTTGAATAAATCGAGTACTTGTTTCTGAAATTAATTGGTCTGCACTTTGTCATTGAGGTCCCATTCCACATCTTTGGCTTGATTCCACTTCACTTAAGCACCATTACACTAACTCATGCCCAACGGCATCAGACACGAATATTTCCCCTTTAGGTTATGGATTTTCTTAGATTGCACTTAAGTTGAATCCGCTCTTTCTAGGCACACATGAATGTAATTTTCTATTGTCATGTGTTGCTCAATGTGAAGGGCACAGAAAGTAAGTGGTTCACTTCCGCATCCTACATAATCTATGCCCTCATGGTGCTGCAAGACCCTTTGGCTACAACAGGTCTGAGGAAGAATTTCAATATTTCTTCCCCATACAGTGAAGTAGTAATAGGACTCATTTTGAGGTAATGTGTGCTGGTTGGATGTTACTCACAAACAAAGAACAGGATTCCTCTGAGACGCGGTAGATGAGCTCAGCGTGCTGGATGACTCGGTCTAGGAGTTTCTCTTGGGAGATGGAGGGACAGCGGGAGATACTGCCCTGCTCTTCCTTGCAGTCCAGTGGGAGGCTTATGGTAAGCAGACAGGGCCAAAGCAGCACAGCCCACACACACCCCTGCAAGACTGAAGACACATGTAACACAAACACATGGTACAGATGGACACAAAAACATCCAACCACACAATAGTTATGTAAGGGAGGCTATTGTCTAATCAAAATCCTACATTTCTATTGCTTGCTGTACTTACTTCAACCTAATTCACTAACTTCAACATTACATACTGCAATCGACTGTACAAGTAAATATTACATAACACATATTACACAACATAATTTGTCAATACAATTACTTAATTAATATAGCCATAGCTATCGTTCAGTCTTTCTGAACTGGGATAGAGTACCTGTCATGTGCATGCTGTCAGTTTAGTACAGATCTTCCTACCGATACGTCCTACTTACAACTTTTATAAAGCCTGACCAGGGCATGAATGAAGTAAAAAGGTCACAATGTTTTTATGTAGGTTCTTGTAAAAAGATACCACTTGTCTACCCACTCAAACTTCTCTTTTATTATGCATTATATACAGGTGACATCAGGTACAATAGGCCTCTGCATGTTCAATTCATATATCTGACAATATAAAGCATTTTCATTATTATTAGGGTTATTATCAGTTGACTTTCATTTAGAAATACATTAAAATATTTTGTGCTTTACATGTATCAAACAAAGCACAAGAAGAGGAATGGGCTGAGAAAAGTCTTTTTTCAGATGAGGTAAGGATGTAATGTAGAATTAAAACATGCATGACACAAACGGCTGCATGGGACTGTAATAGAAATCACAAAAAAACTGAATCCGAAGTCAGGAACCTTTTCAGCTCCTCTTTTTATATTGACACCCATATTACATTCTGCTCTAGAGAACCATGGTGTGTGAGAGCAACTCTACTCAGAAGCCATGGCGACCCATTTGTAATGACCGTGTATAGCTGTCATAGAAGAAAGCATGTATTTAGTAGTAATCTGTGCACACGCCATTGAAACAATGCCAGCCTAGGTGTACAGGACTCCATTAAACACTCTATCCATCCCCCCAAACCCACTTGGTTATGAGTATAATCCTATTGGAAAATTACAAAGAACATGTTGTCTGTCAATTTATATCAATAAACACTTCCATGTATTTTATTTTATATGATGCATATATCCAGCAGTACAAATTTGTCTAAGATGGAAAACAGAAGGGTATGATTTAATTTTTTAAATTGTCCATCTCCTTTTCCAAAGAATTCCATTGAGCAAATTAAACAACCATACAAATGAAGAAGATATAAATAAGGTTACTAAATAAGATTTACAGATTTACAGATTTACAGATATAATTTGACTGTATCCTTATGAATCAGAATAAATGAGATTACAGTAGTGGAATCAATTTCACTGTAGCATTTAACATCTCCCTCATTTTTTAATTTTGGTGATTTAATTTGATCCACCTTAGAAACATCCTTAGAAACCCTCTGGCTTACAACACCAACACTGAAGAATTTCATCTAATCTTTTGCTGAAAATCTTCAACTGCTGCTACAGCGAAAATACAGGCATATAACTTGACCTGAAATACCTCTAGAGTGACAATATAATATATATTTAAATATATGTTTTCAAACACACAGAACATCCCAAGATTATGGGAGAGGGACAACATCTTTCTTTGAATGAACCATCAAAGAAGGAGGCTGGAGGTCATGGATTTATCGCTACAGCAAATAATGTTTAAGAATAGGTTAATGGCAGCTTGGGGATCAGGAAGGGGCTAATGAAGGGTGTTGTGTTACTGAACTGGACGTCACAGAAGTGATTCCTATTCACACATCCTCCCTAAGACATCTGGAGTCTCACTGTCTGTCAACAGACAGGAGGACAACCTGTTTCATGTGAAACAATGTTCTCTATACCTCACTTCTTTCACTCCCTCTCTTTCACTTTTTCTTTTTCCACCTCCTCCTCCATAGCTAGCTGTCAAAGGTTTGGCAGGTTTTTGAGATTTAAGCTCCTCTTCCAACACAACATTTTGTTTTCTTCAGGGAGTGAATCCTAATGTTAATTGTTAAATGTTGGATATATGCAGTGGCTATTGTTCCCCGCTAATTTTATGAGGAAATTACACTTCAGGCATTTAAGTGTCACCCTTGTGCTTTGTTTTGTTTGTTTGTTTTTCTGTTTCATTTTCACATACAAGTGTATTTACCCATGGGTACAGCGCCTGTATTTTTCTCCACCGGGTCTCATTTCATTTCTTAGGCAATTTCTGTTTTGGAATCTAAGGTGAAAATTACATTCAGAAAAGTGTTTTGCAAAGATATATATTACTCAAAATGCATGAGGTGAGAAAAAAGTGCTAGCTGGTGTTTTTGCACCGGCTTTGTTTCTATTTGCAAAACAAGTCCCTATCTGGTATCATGTCTGGCACCTATGCAGTGTAATATCTTAAATTCAAAGCAATCCATCTGGGAAGCTTGGGGAAATGGTGTTTGAATTGAAGTAAATATGTTCAATACACAGAAAAACAAGAATTTATTTGTGTCTTAAATCTGAGATAACAATGGAGTCTTGATACAGCATGGTATCCCAATATTATTTGTTTTATTTTCTCCCAATATAAACAAAAGCACTTCATTGCCATTCCATTAAACTGTAACCTAGATTCCATAGGCTATATTTTCCAACAACTGACTCATATGGTGCTGCAACATTCAAATGGTTTTAACAGCTACTGAGGATGAGAAGTGCCTTACTTATTCAATTTCCCTGTCCAGATTCAACTTATTCAAACCAGCAATTTTCCTATACAAAACCCGGTTCTGTAACCATTGAAGCCTGCTTAAACGAGTTGGCCCTTCCCTCTCTGCTATGTGAACGCCATCTATGTGGGATTAAATGTCTATCAAAAGTCAAGCACAAATGTCTCAAGGCTTGTAGCTGTATTTTACTACCTGTACGTGTATGTATACTAACATTTACAAATGCGTAAAAATAGAGTTGCAAAGATATACCCATGTTGCACTCAACATCTGTAAATGTGTTGAACAGATTGGTATTGAACACACAGCCAATATCTTCAAATACCATTTTGCATGTAACACTTGATATACGAGTACCGTTTTTTACATGCAACTCTCCATCTATGCTTACAGATTTTTGACAGAGATTTCACGCATCCGGTGTTAGCAGCCGATTAGAATGGAGGATTTTACTTCCTATTTGACTAGCCGTGTGCAGGGTTGCCAGTTCTGACAATAGCCGAGAACGTGCCAAGTGTTACACATTCATCTTTCCATTTAGAAAAACAATCTTTTTATAATTATAATAAACAACAGGAACTGTACCAGGACTGTTTCTTTGGACGGGTGTATAAATTGTAACATACAATTGAGTTCATGAAAATTACAAAAAAATTGAAGATTGTATATCTCACAAGTTCCTCTTTGACAAACCTCACAAGTATTCCAAGCAACTTTATTTTTAGGTTATGATAGTGCAAGCATTGATCTACAGTTTCTACACTACCTCCCCTTGTGACGGTGGTGTTTAGAGGGGATTTATCAGATTTCGGCAAGTAATTGCTTTCATCAGTCCGTAAGCAGCTATACCTTCTTGTAAAAAGAGTATCTCTTGGAAGGTTGGAGGGTTGGAAGACTTATGACAATCATTGCAACTAAGATAAGAACCTATACATTTTGGCGGGGTAAAAAAATAATTTCATTACATCTTTGCTTTTTCTCAGTGGGGGCGATTCACCCTCCTTCAACGCGACAGCATAGTGAAAAAGGCTAACTGGTAATATGATCATTGAATACAATAAATGCCATTACTCAAGTCAACTGAGTAACTGGTATCAAGCTTACAGAGGGACAAATTACAGAGGATCAAATTCAATATCAAACCATTATATTAAATTTGAGCATGACAAAATTAAAAGAAATATTATTATTGACGCTAGCACCCCTGAAGTTCTATCCTGCCCGAGCAGCAAGAAGATGCAGGTCCAGGGGGTTTGCCTTATACCCACTTAAAAGATCAGAAGTAGAAGATTAACACGATAGGCTTCTTAACAATGACTCTTAATGCCATCCTCTTATTTAGTAAGTAATGCTAATCACATTTCATGGTTTTGTGCATCCTGACATTTTATGCAGTTTCATTTTTTTTAGTCTGGAAAATGACCCTCAAACAGCTGTGACCCTCTTCAGAAGGATGCTTCTTTCTGAAAAGGAGCAGGATATTCCCCTCTCAGATAGTGTAGATATCCGTGAGGATCTGGAGTCACAAACCAGGAGCATCATAGCCTTTTAGGGAATCAAATGACTGGATGAGGCCACTGCATTGTACTATAAAGGGTAAGTATAGTACTATGAAACCTTCTTTGTGCACCATCAACTCTTTTCCTTCAATAAATTACAAAATGTACTCAAATAGGTGATGGAGTCATTGGAATTGGAGTCCAAAGGCACAGAATTTCGCCCTGGGGATCAATAAAGTATCTATCTATCTAAGTTTGGTCATGTTTAAACTCCAGCATGGATTTAACTTTAACAGCGGTATGTCTTTATGTCTATGTCTATTATCGAATGTGAATACGTCCTGAAAGTTTCCTGTGTTCTCCCTGTTCCTGTCTCCTCTTGCACTTTGCTTCAGGTCTCAGTGACATTATTCTATTTGAAGGACAGAGACCATCTCATCCCCTCCACCTCTCAGGTCCTAGTTGAAAGTAAGTGTAGCAACATTATAGGGTCGTTATAGGGTCATTAGCTATTTAACATCTGTACAATAAAATGGAATAATAATAAATCAATAGTTTGATTAGAGAACTCTTATAACTTTTTTTTTCTTGTTCAGCATCTCCAGAGAAGCTCTACCAGCTTACAGAGTTCTGGGTGGGATGGGAAATCCCTTCAAGTGGAATATAGGTCAAGATAGTGAGGGGGGAATACTCGCCATCTTCAACATGCTTTTTAACGCTGTGTGGGCTAGGCCATTTTCAACATTATGATGACTTTCACAAGCATGGGGAGCTGTATTGCCAACAATGCAGGTATGTATGCCTATTATTAATGCTGAACGGCAAACATAAATGTTTGACATTTAAACGTTTATCATGTGTATATATGTGAGTTTTAATTTTAATTTAAATTCCTGTAGTCTAGCCTCTTGTAAATGTCCTATCATATGCTCTCTCTCTCTTTGATACCCTCTACATATATTCACAACATGTTCCACTGACTCCTCTTGACAAAGCTGTCAAGGTGATGTTTCCCCATAATATGTAATGTTTTACTTAGCTGAGTGTGAGCTATCCCTACTCTTGACAAAATTTTATTTCACTTTCAAAGTTTCACTTTTATGGTTGAGTCACATAAACCCACCCAAATCATGTATTTAGAGAAGTTGTTTCAATCAATACATGTTTGTATTTTAATTTAAAATCAACTTCCAGTTCAGCAATTGTCCTTCAGAATAAAAGCACGATAATTTATGCTTTTGACAATACGTTTTGTTACATGTATTTGGGTACAACACAGTCCAGAATCTTGTGAAAATAGTCAGGAGAATGTATGGTTCAGTTGAATTGAAAGGAAAGAAAATCAACCCTCTTTCAAAGAAAATACAGGTTCCTGCTGAATTTACGATGTGTTTTTAGCTACTAGTCGATTTTGATTATTTTTTCTACTATTGCAAACCCCTGACCCCCTAGGCTGTAAGGCATCTCTGGGTTTTTGCGACCTCTTTGACCCCTGACTTGTTTGCATCCCTGATATTTCTGTAAGTTTGTTCACACGTCAGCAAGCACATTCACATTGTCTTCAGAAAATGTCTAGTTTAATCTATTATTTACGATCATGCTATGTATTCGTCACGTATAGCTGAGATACCCACTGAGACCAAATAAAAACAAATGTGATTTCTCCGATCACGGATGCTGGTCCAAAATAGTAGGACAACATTTGGAAAAATACACAATATCCCTACCGGATAACGTTACTCATTTTCTCCGATCAATCGACTCACCCCTAGTGAGTAGACTGATGTACTGTAATGTTTGGCTGTGTTCTTCCTCATGTCAAGACTATGATGTCACTCTACCCTTTTGACATGTAGAGTGTGCTTGCATGTCTGTGTGTGTGTATACAGCCACTTTATCCCTCAGGAGCACATTGGAAAGAGTACACACATGAATATTTACTACTCTGGTTCCATTATGTGACAGACTTCTCTCTCCTGCTGAGGGATGATTGGCAGCTCCTGCATTGGGACATATCAACTCCCTTACTGGACGATAGGAGGAGAGTGTGTGTGTCTGTGTGTAAGGGTGTAGAGTGGGGAAAAAATAAATAGTGCTTGCCTGGAGTGGCTCAGTGAAGAAAGACTAGGGGCAATTATAATGTTAGTGCAGCTGATTGTAGTTAATTACAAAGAATACATATAGCTTTCCTACTCATGTAAAGTTAAACGTGCAGGTTGTAAGTGTGTGCAGAATGGAATGGAGAGAAAGTGAATTAAGAACAAAGATGCATATAATCAGAGTCACAGTCGCCAAATACTGATGTACAGAAGTTTGTCTTGGTGGTGCTGGTGCAGAGACATGCTAACAACATAGTACATACTGACACACATACTGGTGTACACGTCGTATAAAGACCTAATGTACAGTGCAAATGGACACTGCAAGACATATGATAGATAGACTAGAGAGACTCAAGCAGCATGGCATACAGTACAGTTGCTAATGCATGGGAATCTTGTTGAGGTTGAGGCGCTTTAGTGACTCGGAACAAAATGCGATATCCAGTTGACTTCTTTTCAGGCTTCGAAGTATCAAACTTACTCATTCATTGAGCTCTCGAAATAACCACCGTGTAGCTACCAGCAGTATGGTTCTTATTTGTCTGGTTTGATAAATTATTATCATTATCATTTTATATGAGCAAAAAACAGTTGGGTGATTGGCCTCAGGTCTGTTCCATGGCTACCCTATTTGTTCACGAGACGAGTGAAATGGAGAAAACAGGCAGTGTGAGCTTCTTTAATGAGAACTTTGAGATACAAAGAGACACTCAATTTTGTAGCGTAATACCCACAGTCCTCAGGCAACCGAGAAAACTACACATTTGTATGATTATATGCCTCTTTATGACTGTTGCAATCAGGTCAGTGTGTGTGTGTGTGTGTGTGTGTGTGTTTGTGTGTGTGTGTGTGTTATCCTTTTCTATTCTCTGTATGGAGAAGACAAATAAAAAGTCAGAACATTAATATTTCATGTGGTCCAACAAAAACAGACTAATTTTATTAGAACCTTTTGCTTCCAATTAAGCCTCAGTGATCATGCTGAAGAAATTCACTTTCAATAACTAATTAATGAATTCTGTTAATAGCGTTGTTTTGATACACTTTGTTAATTATTGCTCGTTAGTGAAAGCAGACAAACTTGTTTAATGACAGCCTGTTCATATAATGTGTGTAAAAATAAATTGCTGTTGGCTTTCCGAAAGCAAAGGCTGCCGAAAAGAACCTGTTGTACCACACTTTGGGCTAAAGCTGATTTGAACAAACAGAAATATGCATTATGTGGGTTTTATTTACACATATTTGCAACTGACTTCCCAAGTTACAGCAAAACTACAGCAAGTATGGCAATGTAGCAGTAGAAAATCTTTTGAATGCTTTAGAATGCTTATTTTCTAATTGATGCCTCTTTAGTTTGTAATTCGTTTGAGATTGCATGTGTTTTGAGAGCGTGTGTGTGTGAGAGAGTATAGTATACATTTTTCCTGATTTTTATTTTGCATGATTGCTCACAACCAAACAAAAGGCCCAATACTTCTACTTGAGATTTTTCCATCTTTGTCTCTGTGGTCCCTGGCTCACCGGAGGCTGTGTGCAGGAGAGTTGAGCATGGCAGTTCTAGGCTGATGCATTACCCCTTAATTCCCATCTCTCTTTGATAAGATGCAACACTTTCTCTTCCCAACGCAATATTGCTCTACTCAATCTGGTTCCAGACAGAACCGCCTCCGATGTTGTCGGTTCTTCCACATTTTCCAATCCCCTCCCCCTTGGGTCCCCAGTGGAGCACACCTGCAGGCAAACAACAACAATTAGAGCGCTATCATGATGATCACTGGTGATGAATCCAGCTACTGAGCTTGTTATTTCCCAGTTGGAATTGGTGGCAGTGTAGAAGAAGCAGCAGCACGCCTGCTATAGTCTGCGCTTGTTTTCATGTCACATGTCATTTTTGACAAGGCTTGGGGGATAAAGAAACCAAGCAATAAAGCTTTAATCATATTGGTCACACAGCCGTGCCAATCACCGTGGACAACGTATGCGGGCTCACAACCAAGGTGAAGCTGCCGTCGAGGCTCCCAATGCTCTAAAACGGAGAGGAAACTGTTATACACCCACGGCTATTGAGGAAAGGATTTGCGTGGGCCGAGGTACAACTATACTCGATCGCCACAGTGGGAGAAGCTTTAGCTTTGCCCCTCTTCAAAGTCAGATTTACAAAAAGGAAATGCTTGGCTAGGTTTACTCAAAAGAAACTCCTGATGGTGGGAAGACAAAGGGTACTTCACACCATCCTCCCTGGGGCACATGTACTCCAAAGCTCCACTTCTCAGCTTTACTCCTGATGCTAAGTACATGTTCCCCCCTAGAGTGCATCTGTACTCCCTCCCGCTCCTATCTCTCTTCCTCAATCCCTTACCTTTTCCTTTTTCTTTATTCTCTTTGTTCCTACCCATATTTCTCTCACTTAATTTCACTTCTCTTCTCCCTGTACACCCGGCTGCCTCTCTTGCTCCGCTTCTATCGCTCCCCCCTAGTCCTTATCTTTCGCACTCTCACCCTTACGCTTCTCTTTCTCGCTTCCACCTCGCTCTGTTTCGTCTCTCCTTTTCTTCTCTGCTTTTATCTCTCTCTTTCTCTCTCTCTCTCTAGCAGGTTGGCCATGAGGGCAGGCTGTACATCAGGTGTTAAGCTCAGAGCAAAACATTCTACTTAGAGAAGCTGAGGCCAGATGGAGGCTCAGAGATGGATCACATCAACTCAGAGGTGAACGTCCAGACTGTTCACATTTTGCCTGGTAGAGAATATCTCAAAATGACTTGCACTTTTACTATTTCACCCTCAGATCCGTCACTTTACTGATTACTTGTTGCTCATTTTAAAAGTAATATTATTGCTTTAATTATTGCCCACAATAATTTTGATTTATTATGTTTTTGTTACAGCCTCAGAATTCCTGCTTGCATCCTCTTTGTTCAGAAATTAGGATGATTTAATTGCCTCGCCTGCATGATAATGAATGACCAGGGAAACCAAACGCGTTGTTGTCATTCTTTTTTGCGATAAAATCAAAGTAGTGGGAGTCCTTCCAAGCAGAGGAAGTAAACCTCCCTGCCATTTTTCATCTAAGCCAGCTTAGTCTGAGAGGACGGCGACTAATTATGAGAAAAACAAATCAGTGGATGCGGGTGCCGTGTATTTTTTTTTTAGATAATTCAACTTCAATCTGATGTTTAGAGATGGTGATGAGAAAAGTAAAAACAT
>CABFOQ010052618.1:18532-35988 GCA_900660455.1 Gephyroberyx darwinii
ACGCACGCACACACACACACACACACACACACACACACACACACACACACTATGAACAAATAGACTCATAACACTTAATTCAGGAATGACATTCCTTGGAGGATAAATTGATACATCATCATGAAGATAATCACGTCTACTTCTTTGTTCAGGAATAAGATCTTGGCTTACCCTTGAACTTGAAAGATGTTTAATAGAAACTAATGAATGTAATGTAAACACAATACAAATGTAAACACACATGGTGGCTGCATCTTAGCAAGCTAATTTAATTCAAACAAATGTTAGTTGTTGGTCTGGCTAATTACAAACGTGTGTATAAATGTAGTCTTACCATTGACTGGCAACCTTATTTACTGAAACCTGATTTTCCCACCATGTTGAGAAGGTGAAAGGTTATCATTGCGTCATAACTCGTTTTTTTTCCGACTTTCCGACTTCACCAGAAAACTTTGAATGGCCTCCATGTGAAGTTTCCATGTATGACAGATTTCCATGTAGAACAGAGTACACCTGTCTAAAACATGAACCAATCATTTAGCACTATGATACTACGACACCAACGATTTGACCAATAGCGCCTCACCACTCACGTCAAAATGCAACCCCGCGAGTTTACGTCTCCTACCCAGCAGGATTGTCGTCCGAGAGCAACTGTCGGTTAGTTTGTCAGAAGGAGATAGTAGGCGAGAAACATCGTTGAATGTATTAATGTTACATTTACACGGTTAATTAAACGTAAAATGCAACTCACGTATATTGTTGATGAACAGGACTTCGAAAAACACTTTGGTCATCCAAGGGCAAGTTGCTAGACAGCTAAAGCCAAGCTAGTGAGTCAATATACCTTTGTGTGATAACGGTTACTTCAGCGTTACTATTAGTCTGCCTGGAAGTGGTGTTTACCGTTACACATCCAAAACGGCCAGACGCTGAACACTTTCTGAATTATTTGCTAAGCCACGGCCTGCAATTTTGTTGAAAGGCGAAACAGGAAAAGATGACCAGCGGGGATATTGTTTATGACAAGATCCACTTCAGACACGACCCAAAATGGACCGGCCGCCTTGGGCCCGCCGACAGCGGTGGGGTGCTGCTGTGTGTGGCCTGTGTCATCGAAATGATGGAGAGTGATGATATTGCGGTAGGGCATCGTTGACAACCTTGTTATTTCTTGCTATATTAAGCATTTCACTTGATATTTTACAAAATAAATCCTTCACTAGTAAATATTTACTTGTTCTTGGTGGCCAGTTGATGTGTCATAGGCCAAACAGCTTTTGCTGTTTACCGGTGTTTTAGCATCAATCAGAAAGTATTTACACATTTAATCATACATAGAGTATTTTATACATGTACCTCATTACGTAATGTTACCCCATCCCTCTCTTTCTCTCGGTTTGTAGTCAGTAAGGAAGTCTGTGGCCCTGTCTGGTATCAGTGGGGTGCTGAAGTTTTCTCCAGGGTCCCTGAGAGAGCTGCTCCAACAGGACCACAGAGTCTCTCTGCATTTCACAGCTTCTCTACTGGGTGAGAAACAGTTGCATGTACAGCATACTTCTGTAGTCTGAACATTTAAGATGTGAAAAAAGGAAGAACGTGGATTTTCCGCTTTGTTCTCCTTCTGATACCCTGAATAGTTCATTTACCTCCCCCTCCCCCTGGCAGGCTTGCCTCACTAAAGCTGCTGTAATTTGTTAGGTAGCCTAATAGGTAAAGATGTAAGCTTGTGTGTAGGTCATTGGTTTGAATCCTCAAAGGGTCTAATAAAGTCTTGCCAGGAGAAGAAAACAGGAGGGACGTCCTGTTTCATCACAGCTGTTGTCTAAGTGTGATTGAGCAATGCACTGATCCCCCACTGTACAGTGACCATCAGTGACCAATACTTGTTGTGCTGGGCAGCTTGCTAGTGTAAGTTTGTTTATTTGTGTAACCTTCCCTCTCCTTAGAACTACTCTCCACCTGGCCATTACTGTTTTTAGTGTTAAAATCAGCAAACAACCATCACCTTGCCACATTTCAGGGTCAACTGAGACAATAAAGCTTATCTCTTTACCCAAACAGTGAGCTACGGAATAAAATTCACAATTATTAGAATGTTACTCTATATTCACATTAAGTGTTATTAAAATTTAAGACCCCTTTAAAGTTCGCTGATATTAGGGATATCCGAATAGTGTACATAAAAGTCAAAATGGCTAAAATGTCAGCATAACAAAAACACCAAACAGGTCATTGGATATGGTTCACTGACCTTCTACAAGAACAGACGTTTTACTTACATAATCACCAGACCGAATTAGATGTTGAGTTAGTTCCTAAATTTTTTACGTTATACCGCTGCTGCTATTTGACTGTAATGTGTTTTTATGTTACCATATCATCAGAGGCTATTATAAATTCTTCTTCCTCACAGGATGGATTTAACTTGGTCATTGCGGTATAAGGTATTAGGCCTACACCATTAGAGCTCTAATCAAATTACCACAGTGAGTGAATGTGTGGTAAAATGGCAAGAGGGCAAAAGCTCTGACCGATATGAAAAGACATTAAAAGAGCCATTACAATGCTAGTTGGATGGGGCTCCACAAGCTTCACGATGAGAGAAATCCAAAATATGGCTTTCATCCCCTATTACACATTTTGTTCATTGCACAAGGTGCTTCAGTGTAGTGTTTTCAGATTTAGTCATAGTATCATTCTTTGCACACTTGCTTCATGATGCTTTCTTGTTTCTACTACCCTTTCCTCCTTAAGAGGATTTGTTTGGGAAATTCAGCATCACTAATCCAAGATAGATTCAGAATGTGGGACTCCTATATGGCTCTCACTGGGGTACACTTGATCAATTAGCGCTCTTCTAAGCACTCTCCATATCACAAATCCCCATTTGTTTTCCTTTCACCTTTTTTTGCTACTCTGTCACGCTACCATACCTCTTAACCTTGTTTTTTTCTTTTTCATTTTTGGGTATTCATTTTTCACCTTCCTTTTCCTTTTATCCCTCTATGAGACCTCTGTACAGTGCATACGGTTTGTGAAATAGGCTTCGTAAATCCAGCCTGTTATCGCTGTTCTGTCCACAGGGATGCTTCACACTGTGGAAGACCCAGCCACTCTGGAACAGGTCGTCCAAGGTGAAGAGATGCCTCTTTGTGGTTAGGATAATATAAACAGTACACACACACACACACACACACACACACACACACACACACACACACACACACACACACACACACACACACACACACACAGAGTTGGCTCCACTTACTTTGCAATGTAGTTTCTTGTGCTATACGCTACTTTTATGTGCAGTGAACTTAGTTACTGAAACTCAGAATCATGCTTTCAGTTCAATACTTAAGTATAGTACATCTAACTAATTAATGTAAGTAAGATGAACTAATGAACCCAATTCCTGTTGACTTTGTTTTAAGCTGAAAACACTTGATATTTCACGTCCACTACATTTAATTAAATTGAGGAAACTCCTTGCCTCAATATTTTTGAGTATAGGCTACTCACCACATTCATATACAAAGCACATCACAGGTCACAATTTAAATAATTTATTGTTAACAAACAACAATTTAAAAACATTGCACAAATGTAACTACATAGACCTGCAGGCAAGAAAGCAGAACAATATTTCAATGTTCTTTCACCCTAAACAGACATTTCACAACTTTGCCTGCAAAAGACCTGCATTTTCTGTATGGGGAAAAAAGTAATCTCAGATCATTTTTACTGTGGAAAGTAAAACATAAAAATATGGGTGGAAAATAAAGTAAGAGAGAGAGAGAGATTTAATTTTAAAACTGGCTAATGTCTAGCACGTGTTAATTAACTAATTTAGTCTTGCAAATGTAGGCTAACGACAGTGTTTTGGCTATGTTAGCATAAACATCAGCAATTAAGTTTGTAGCTAGCCATCAAGTCATATTAATGTCAAAACATTGAAAATACCTCCAATAGATGAATATATGAACTAGTGTGGACAAGGTTTGGTAGCCATCTGAGGTTAACGTTAACTTGATGTATCAACCGAATTGAGGCTGCTGACACCATATACCACATACTATTGTACTTATCGATACCAACTGATGAAACAGGTGAATACAGAGAAGCTGTTTTGCCGATGTCCTAATGCCTGCTTGCTGATAAAAACTATGGAAAGCCAAATTGGCCAAAAAGGAAACAATCTCGGCAGTAATCGTTTGAGTCAAGTTAAGTCAACTTAAGGCACTGAGTAAACAGGTGTATTCACCTCAAAAGTACATATAACTTATTTTAAACAAGTAATTTTAACACATTAGTAAAATTCAAGTAAGGCACATTTGAAAAGCCAATTTAAGTCATTGTTAGGTGTACATACACAGAATTTCTATGTGGCTGCAATAATACAAACAGTGTGAGCGAATATGCACATATACAAATATACAAAGGCGTTTTGACCTTGTATTGACTAAACAGTATCATGTCTAAATTCGATGTTTTTGAAGGTTTTGACCCCTTTACACGTTGTTATATTTCTTTCATTGCAGCACAAGTACCTATTCCTCTATATATAATGATCGATTTAAGCTACTGTTTTAATGTCGGCTTCCCGATGAACTAGCAGGTTTTGGTATTCAGTCACATTTGTCTGACTCCGGCTAGGTCTTCTAAAGTGTAAAATGTTTTGTTAAGTGCAAATGGCAGAATGATTTTATGCTATCTGGTTTAAAATGCCTTAGGGACCACTATGCTTTAATTTTTAGTGCAGTACTTCAAATTTGACAAGGCTATTGCTCGGTGCACAGAGAATGTGTGAAGAACACATTCTCAGTCAGTGGAGCTCTATGAATAATGCAGTCATAATATCTGTATGTATATGAGGAGAAAACCAGTGCCACTGTTAAGTGAAAAATTAAAAGCCTTTAATGCATGCATGACTTAAAGAGATATATTGAGTATGAGTAATATTGAAATAATACAGAAGCGTTTCCCTACAAAAGAGTAAAACATTCCTTACAGGTAGTGCCCATTAAAATGTTCTTTTCTATCTTTGTGTGTGTGTGTGTGTGTGTGTGTGTGTGTGTGTGTGTGTGTGTCAGCTCTGGTTCAGCTGCTTGTAGAGCTCCAGAGTGAGCAGTACATTCGCTTTGTTTTGGATGAAATACACACACAGGTGAGACAAACACACGCACACAAGCATACACACAGCTGGCCACATGCTCAACATCTTAAAATATTGAACAGCACTTGTGTAACCAACAGAACCCCCAGGGTTGTTTGGTAAACAGCTAGTGTGCTAGTCTCCGTAGCGCTGCTGTTATCACCTTGGGGGGAGGTTGTAGTGGAAAAGCCTTATTCAGCAGCAGCCACAGGTGGAAGATGAGGTGCGGACAGGTCTCGTTTGCATCACTAGAATGGAGCCTGATTAGGGCGCATAAAAGGGATATATAAAAATAAAATAAAAAGATGAGAATACAGATTTCTACTCCAGTCTCAGTGTGTACAGAAACAAAGTTGTTTGTGTTCTGCTTGTCCTGAAGAAGAAAGTATTATTATGAATAGAAATGTAAGAGGCTCATTGGTGGAGAAAATGTATATGGAAACGGCTATATATTTTTGAAAGTCATATTTTTTACATGCTTGCTGCACTGCTACACCCCTCAAGGTGATTTGTAAAATTCTACAGTATATAATGTGAGATAGATATGGGTGGGGGGCTTTGGCTTTGGGGCAGTGACTGTCACTGTATTTCAGTTGCTGCAGTTAGAAAATCATTTTGTATGTTAACTTTTCAGTCCTGATTGTTAGTACAATCATTTTTACTTCAGACCTTCCACACTATGATTTCACACACTATGATTTCACAATGTTTCAGCTTCTGCTCGTAATTTATTTCCTGTATCTCGTTCTATTCAGTATAATGTACTGTAATGTAATGTATATAATGCTACACTGGAACAATTGACTGGTCTCTCACTACACTACACTACCTCTAGATGTGCATCCATACTGTAAGCCACACTGCTTGAACACAAATAGTTATAGAATAATGAATGTTAAATATACACATAGAAAGTGATATGCTTTGTCTGCTGCCCATTATGTCTTGCACTCATCCTGCTGTATGTGAAGTCCTCTTTGGACTGTGTGTCTGCACCAATTTCATGAAGTATTCCTGTGCATTTATTGTTCTTGGCAATTCAAGTGATTTTGATTCTGTCCATCCCTTGTCCAGCTGTGTGGCCAGCTCAGTGTGAAAGGTTTCATGCCCACTTTCAACTTCCTGGGGAGGATGGTGGAAGTTGTACCCAACCTGGTCCAGAGCCTAGTGGCTCACTATGGTGAGATACTCCATCAGACACTCAATTATATCTCACTAGACATAGTAATACTAGCTGTTGCTACAATGGAGAGTACTTGAGAGAAGTTATCACAGAATTCTTGTCCACAACAGTTGATACTGCTGTGGCATTGGGGCAGCACTACGAGTGCGGAGTCAAGGCATGTAGTGGTGAATTGTGAATGGGCTTTCACACTTGCCCGGGAAACTGTCCTCTCACCTTTAATATGAGGACTGACTGCTAATTCTCAGTTAGAGCGATATTAATTAATTCAACTCATTCATCTCAATCACTATAAATTGCTCTGGATAAGACATCAGATAAATGCATAATATGCAAATGTTTTAGGTTTTCATATCATTCTGGCCGTGTTCCTGATTTTTTTGTAGTAATTATGTGGCCTGTGGGTAATGGTTAAAGTGGCTTAGTGAGTAGGAAGACCATCCTTCAACTAGAAGACCTGGTTTCAAGCCCGCGTGACAGCAAACATGTGCCTTGCTGAAATGTCCTTGAGCAAGAACCTGAATCCCTACGAGTTCCAGAGCCGATGTTCTGTTGCTGACCCTGCACTCTGACCTCCCTGTTAGAGGGGGCAAGCGAAAAGATGAATTTCTCCTTTGGGGGACAAAGGAGCCAAAAAAAGAAACTGATGCCTCATACCAAGCACCTTTTATGTCTATCTTCACAATGCTAGCTGAAAAAAATGAAAGGGATTGGATTCACCCTTGGAAGCTTAGATCAAGGCATATGTTAGCAGTAATAAAGTTCAGCTTGTTTAGAAAAGAAACACATGAACGAATATTTACTTTTCTGCCCCCGTGAGCCTGTCCTCTCACCACGGGGATATCTTCAACTCAGTCACTGCAGCCTATTTTGACCTTCTCAATTATATCCACGTAGAAATAGCTGTAATGTGGCCACTTTTGAAATAATCTTCCATGTGCTGTACCCTTTTCCACACCCTCCCCTTCTGGGAAATAGGAAAAAATTCACATAGCTATTTTTTCATATCCTTTCTGTTGCCCCATGTCACTTTCCCCTGAAGTTTCTTTTTAGCCATTTTGACCTTTTCAATTTGTTTCAACTGCATAGCGATAACCATACTGTGTCCACATTTGAAATTCTATGTACATACCCAATTCCATGCCAACTCCTGCTGAAAATGAAAAAGCAGTTACAAATATATTCTCCTCTAACCTTTCCCCTGAAATTCCCCAAACTAAATCTGAATCTGAAATCTAATTTTTGGCCTCACAGAACCAGAACCTCGAGAGATATATACCTCTGCAAATGTGGTGTAGTCCAGCAGAAAGATAATGCACCTCGCAGCCCCTCCCTCACAAAACCACACCAATTAAATCTTCTCTGCTACAACCACCTGTACGATGCCCGTCTCCTTTCCGAACCATTACTCCACTGTATCTAATGGGGACTATTAATCAACTTGAAGTGTGTGTATGAGTGTGTGTGTGTAGTGCCCAAGTGCTTGTCTGTATAGGTGAGAGTGTGTGCGTTATCCCAAATAAGCAGACATCATAGTTGTTTTACTATGCTGCATGTGTCCACCTCCCATGTATTTCCAATGCATTTTTCGAGGTCCCCTGTGCAGCCACAGGTAGTGTGGGTCGCTGTGATGGTGATGCAGGATGCGGGCTGCCACTATTGACTGTGTCCACCTGTCTGCAGCCTGTCACTCAGTGAGATTCTGTGGGGCTGTTTGGACTAACGACAACAGCACCGCAATGACAACAAGAGCCCAGAGCACCCAACACATTTCTGTCTCTAACTCTGTCTGTCTGCCTGTCTATCTGCCTGTGTATCTTATTAACCCTACTCTTCTCCCCACCACCCCCTCTTTTCTGTCTGTCTGTTATTCCCCTCTCTCTCTCCCCCCCTCTCTCCCCCCACTCTCCTCATCTCTGCATTGCTGATGTTCTAGTCCCTCAGGTTCTGACTGAGGAGCAGATACAAACAAAATGAGGGAGCAGGAAGGGATGAGGGAGCAGGAAGGGAAGAGGGAGCATTAATGAGGGAGGGAGGGAGAGAGGGAGAGATAACAGGGAAGATAGGAGAAGGGAAGGACAGAGATTGAGGGAGGTGGAAAAAGCCAGAAAAGGAAAATGAGAGATTGGAAGGGGAGAGAGAGAACGAGACAGAGCAGGGGGTGGGGTTGAGGAGGATGAAGCCTAAGCGAAACGAGAGAGAGGTTCTGTAGAAAACAGATCACAGGAGAAAAAGGGGGGTGGTCCAGAATACACAGCATCTCAGTGGGCAGCAAAACAGTAAACAAGGCAAATGGAAATGAGCCTTTAGTTTTTGCTGCCAAAAAAACAAAACAAAACAATTTTCCCCCCCCTGTTTTTTGTTTCAGTAGTCTGTGTGTCTGTGTGTGTATGATTGTGTGTGTGTTGTGCAAGTGGTATGTGGTGTTAAAAGACACAGACACTTTGATTTCCCTTCTCCATTCTGGTTTTCTGATCCCTTCACTTTTTGTCCTGCTTTCCCTCTCTTTCCATCCTGTGTCTTTGGAAGTCTTATCTTCCTCCCTTCTTCCCTCCCTCCTTCTCTCAGTCTGCCTGGCTCTCATCTTGGACGCCTCATATATTTTGGTTTAATCAAACATGTCTGGGAGCCTCTCCTTGGTTTTTGATCTGCTTCACAGAGCAGCTGGGCCCGGGATTGGCTCTCCCTCTCTATCATCTCTCTCTCTCTCTCTCTCTCTCTCTGTGGTTTTTTCTGATCCTCTCTCTATTTCCAAATCCAGCACTGCCCCGCACTTTAACACTGTTTATCCCTCAGTTCTCTTAGTTGTTCCTTTTCACTTTCTTCCCTCTGCTCCCTCTCTCTGCCCACTTCTCTCTCTCTGTCTAACCCTCAGTCACATCTGCCTCATTTTCTCCATTGTCTCTTTTGCTGCCCTCTCTTTTTCAGGTCTCCCACTTTCTCATTTTGCCTGTGCTTCTCTCCTCTCTTTGTGCCTAACTCTCTCAATAACCATCTCTCTCTCTGTCTCTCATTCTGTCTCTTCTCCTTCATCCCCCTCCTCTCTTTCTGCCTTTTGGTTGTTTTGTCTCTTTTCTCCCTCTGTCTCTCTGTTTCTCATTCTCCCCCTCCCTCTGGCTGTCTCTCTCCCTCTCTACCGCTGTATTTCTTTCTGTATTTGTCTCTTCTGATCTCTCTCTCTTGTACTATCATTGTCTCAGTCTCTGTCTCTTTCCTCCGTCTTTCTCTTTTTCTCTCTAATCAGACTCCTTTGCATCTAAATTGAGTTCTCTGCATCAGTGTGTATATGGAAGTCTCTGGTTCTTGTCTGCTGTGCTCAGTGCAGACAGTCCTATCTTATATCTATGATATATATATATTTCCATTTCTTCTCTCTCCTGCTGTCCTAGTACGTTTTCTTCCCAACAGCCCATCTTCAATGTTTTCATCTTCATCTTAACTTTCCCTCCATCGTTCACCATCGTCAGTCAACAATTAAGTGGTTGTTAGGCAAGACCATGCTTTGTTCCCAGTGGTTTGCTCCTCTCCCTTCTTGTCTCTGCTGCTCTTGTCACTGTCTGTTTATCTACACTGCTCTTAGAATATATTGTCTCTCTCTCTCTCTCTCTGGGTTTCTCTTAAGACACCTACCTGCCTAGGCGAAAGTTACATACGTTCTTTTTGTTGCATTTTTATCTATATCAATTTCTATGATTTCTTGCTGCTGCAATGACCCAATTTTCCTCATCTTCCAGTGCCCTTATTGGAGCATCTGTGTTGTGCCCTGCTGTACCCAGATGAGGGGCTGAAGGCTTCAGTCTTGTATGTGTGGCAGAGGGTGTACGGGGCGGCTGGAGGTTCGGCAGCCCAATCCCTGCCCATTGCCATCAGGGACAGAGTGTGTGCCCTGTTGCTGCAGACCCTGGCCAATGCGGGCTCCCCTCAACTCATCATCAACTGCCTAGGTGAGAAGTAGAGTATTGTTGGCCAAGACGGACTTAAATATAGGATATGTTATACTTTAGAAGATTTGAGTTGTCTAAGCTTTATAAGCTCACCATCCACTGCCTGGGTAAGGGGGTTGTTGGCCTAGATGGGCTAACGTCTACATAGGGTACATAGTCCTCTACATCTGGAGCTGTTTTAAGTGTAGTATAATTCCACCATCAACTGCCTGGGTGAGGTACAATACTTTTGACTTATATGGACTTACAACTAGATAGGTCACATGAAATAAGAGCAATACTTTTGAAAGTTCTTATGAGCTTGTAGACAATAACAATCAAATTGTTGTGGCTGTTTTAGAAATATTTATATGCTGCTATTAGCTATAAGTTTAGATGGACCTAAGACCTGATAGACTGAAATGAAATAGAGAATTATTTTAGACAATTTGAAGTTGTTGTTAATATAATAAGGTGACCATTAGTTGCCTGACTGAGAACTGATATGTTCAGATGAATTAAGGACTAGATAGACGAAATGAGATTGAGATGAATTTGGAGTTGTTAAACTCAGTAAGCTAGGCTAGATAAGGGGAGGATGTTAAAAATTTATGACATTTTGAGCTGTTTTCATGTTGATGATGTTGTTATATAAGTTTAGGAACCTCACTGTCAACTGCCTGGGAGAGAATTAGGATGTAGTGTAAGCCTAGAAGGAGAAGTGAAGAGTGTGTGATGTGGGTGGAGGGGGTGTTGGTTTATGCCAGCTTCTGGACAACAGCAATATAGTCATCTTTAAGAAATGTGGATTTGTCATGAGCATAATGAACTCACTACCAACTGTCTCGACAAGAGCCAGAATGGAGGTTTTGACAAGATGGTAGGGGTTATTAAATATGAAATAAAGATAATATGAAATAGGGTTTTTTTTCTATTATGAGCATAACAGGCCCATCATCAACACTTTCGACGAGAGCCAGAATCTACTTAGGGGTGAGGCTAGATGGAGGAAGAGAAGAGTTGTTATCTTGCAGGAATTTGCAGTTGTTATAAGGATAATAAGCTCACTGCCCTCTGCTTCAGCCAATGGAGGTCAAAACTAGGTCGGGTGATGGATTATTAGAAAAGAAATACACTCATTATCTTCTAGAAATGTTATATCAGTATATTAATTATATAATAATAAGTCTATTATAAGTGGCTTCCTCATTCTGTCTGTCTGTCTGTCTGTCTGTCTGTTTTATTTATGCGTTCTTAACGGTGTGTGATCCTGTGTCTACATGCGTGTGTCTTCTGTAAAACCTCTGTCTAGCTATGTTTGTATTTCTGTTTGTATGTTACTGTATAGCTACAGTTACACTTCAGTCGCAATTTCAGTGCGACTTTTATAATCCAATCATGCCAGGAAGCATTAAGTGACAGGTCAGGATGCACGAAAGTCCAATTTTGCTCACAGTGATATCAGATCTTCAAAACCAAATTCTACATATTCATAGCCATAATGCACATACATGCATTGTAAATCGGTGGGGTGGAAGAGCAGGGAAAAGTAATGCAGACACAGAATTAAATGAATACAGCCACAGGAGACGTGTAACAGCCATTTTTAGGCAGAGTAATCTCATAAAGTCCGATCTTCAGAATCAGATCTCAAAAATTATGGTTGAAATGGCGAGTGTAACCAAAGCCAAAGTCTTGTACCTTTGTCTATGTATCTATCTATCTTCATGTCCTCTCTGAAACCTTATTATTAGTGTCTTACTATTTGTGTATGTCTTCATGTCCTTTGCAAAATGTTATTATATGCATCAGTATGTGTTTTCACGCCTTCTGTTAAGCCTTGTCATTCGTCTGTCAGGCCTGCTGAAGCAGCTGGTGCGGCTGGGGCAGGCTGTATCAGTTCTGATGAACAGCCCCAGCGATCAGATCGGGTCCGATAGAGACCAGAACCTCCACACCAACAACAATCAGATCCTCAGCCAGAACCAAGAGCAACAGTCCCCGGACTGCTACCCTCTGCCACTCATTCTGAAAAAGGTCTCTGTCCAAACATCCTGCTTCACTCCCCAGGGCTGCATTCTGACGCTGATGATAATAATAACAAAAAGGTCTAATCCTGGATCAACATGTCTTTGAATAGGGATTCATGGAGGTTTTACCCAGGGAAAATATTTTTGCTTCATGTCTGGGAAATCAGTGCGTAGATTACAGCTAGTTAGATTTTCTCAGCGATGACTCAGGTCACAGCACAGTTTATGACATTTTTTAATGTATCAACTATGTGTTTTGGAGTTGCTGTTCATTGTCACTCAAAACTAAATAATCACTCAAATCCAACACCAGAATTCACATGTATGTGAATTCTGGTGTTGGGGTGGGTTTGGATTTTTTATTTTGCTTAGCAGCTTAAATCAGTGTTTGTGAACATGAACAACTCTCTGGAAACCAGAGGGGACTCAGAAGGAACCAGAATCCAGAGAAACAACTAACCTTTGCTGTCATCAAGAGACCAAACCTGGAGCAGTGCCAGGGTGCTGCACTGCAAAACCAAACAACAGTAACTGTGCCAACAGTAAAACTGACTGAAAAAAACAACTTCAAAGTTTGTCTCTTGTCCTGGCAAATGTATTGTTTGTACAGAAGTTGGCAGTATATTGTTTAGTTGTTGCGTTTAATAGTATAATATTTGTTGATATGAAATCTAAACCCCGGTCACAACGTTTGACCTCTAAAACCAACACAAAATGTAGATACTGCTGCTGCTGAAATCAATGCCTAGTATAGAATAACGAGCTGATTTGCTTTTCTACATTGTTAGCAATAATTAACATTAAAAAACTCATTGTACACAGTAAGTCAACTGAAAATGTAGTGTTTCCTCTGTCCCTTTCTAATATAGATGTAACCTAATCAACATAAATTCATCATTAATTTTACCCTGTTATTAATTAATCATTTTAATATTATTATTTTCACTTCTATTTGTCGGCAATCAACGGGGCACCTAAATAATAGCATGCCATGGAAAACCTGAGCAGGTTGTGAAGGATACTGTTCTGCTTAAGGGGCATGGTTGGGTGAAGGGACAAAAGCATATCCTTGTAAATGTTTCTTGTTTAGTTTATTCTTGATAATTAAACATTCTCTGTCCTGGCCCCACAGTGGTGGAATGAACTCCCCACTGATGTCAGGACAGCAGAGTCGCTGCCCATCTTTCACCGCAGGCTGAAAACCCACCTCTTCAAGAAACACTACCCTGACCCTTCCTCTTAGAACTTGCTTATTTGTCTGCACTTATTTGTCTTAGCTCTTGCTTATATGCTTTACTTACTTGTCTCATTTGTTTAAATAAAAAGTAGGCAGCTAACTTATTGCACTTTTACCGTAGCACTGGTTCTGCTCTTAGATGCTTGTTTAGGAAGGAAATGCACTTACGATGTCTGGTGACTAGTAGTTCTCTTGGATAAAAGCGTCTGCTAAATGCCTGTAATGTAATGTAAAACATTTTGACAACATGACATAGAAGCAAAATCAAGAAAATCTAATTTTTGGCACAATCAATTACTGCTAATGGGAGGCTGCCTTTAGGACAAGACTTAATTTATTTTGAAACCACAAGAGCAACAAGAGTTAATTACATATATTGTGAACTGTAATAATTTCTAAACATTTCTTTATGATGGTGAAGCGGTTTGATGTTTTGCATGATGCGCTCTCTCTTCTACCTAACACCCCTGATGTTTTGTTTGTAGATCAGGACTGAAGAGAAGACCTGCTTCTGGAAATAGACTGTTACCTTGACCTAGATATGAAGTGACTCATTCCAAAACAATATATGGAGAATTCATTTCAAAATTGTACAAAAATCCTTGTTATCTGAATGTGATTATTTCATATCTCTAAATATCCAGTTAAAAGGATCCAGTTAAAAGTGTTGCATTTTTTAACCAAGGACAATTACCTACCATCCTTTGAAAAGCACCATAGTTTGTTTTTTCTGCTATGAATAATTTTTCATGGTTTGTTTTAAAGAGTGCCACATTTTTCAAATGGTGAATATCTTATTTTGGAATGAGAGTCTTCATTTCCAAAAAGTGAGACCTACTTTTCCAATATGATTGCTAGCATGAGAGTTAAGTGCATTACATATTAAGGTTATTAAACTTATGAGTCATCTTAAGGTCTTTGCTCACAAAAACTTTAGGCTAGAATCATCTATGTCTCTGATTTATTTACTGATGAATTCCACAAAGCAGTTTTTCCCAAAATGTAATATATAATACAGTAAATATAATACAGATAAAAGACAAAAAGAGATAAAGGATATCAATAGAAATATAGAAAATTGATACAAATACAAAATTAAAGATCACACATCTCTATGATGCTAATAAAATGTTTCTTCTAAATGGATACAATAGAAATCAGCACTATGATGGCTGTTGACAGATTTACAGATGTCATATGGACCAAGGTTTTTCTCATAAACTGTCAAAAGTTCACCTACCAGCCCCAAGTTACATATACCAGTGGATATACATGCAGTGTCGTGGTGCTAATATTTGACAGCCTTAGACATGTTCATGAACTGGCTGTAAGGGCTCAGGATATAGGGCCTACAAAAGACAAGAGCCAGACAGTTGGCAAAATATTGCCTCATTCCTCACTGTCATCAGTAACTTGGCTGTGTGGTGGAGGCAACGCTTTATGTACCCATAAGAGTCTAAACACTGGAAAACCCTTGCACTATTTGGATGCTGTGTGTCTTTATTTGATTGGTGGATTCCAATAAAACCTATAAAATGTGTTTTACAGTTGCTGCTGAGTGGTGATGAGATGTTGCAGGTGGCCAGTGTTCATTGTATGGCCTCCATCCTGGTTCATTCCCCCAGTCAGTACTGTACCCCTTTCATCCTGGCTGACGTACCTGGTGAGACACACATTCTCTCTCACACACACACACACACACACACACACACGCTGTGGCTGGAAGGTGCAATACAAGCTAGTGCAGTACGAGCTAGTGGTCACAAGCTGTTGCCTGCCCTCTGATTTCACCTTCAATAGATAATTTCCACTGCCTTCTTCTTACCATCCCCTTTCTCCTCTCTTCCTGTCTCTCATTCTATTTCTATTTTTACTTTGGTCTCTTTCTTATTGTATTACTTTCGCTCAGTTTTTGATACATTCTCTTTGTCTCTCTTGCTATCTGTCTCTCTCTTTCTCTCTCACACTTCTCTTTCTCTGTTTTTGCTTTTTTCTTTCTCTTTTTGTCCATCTCTCTCACATTTTTTTCTCTCTGTCTCTCTCTTTTCCCCCTGTAGAGTTTCTGTTTGAGCGGCTGTGCAGCACTACTAGTGATGTGCTGCTGTGGTCTGTCTACAGCTGCCTGCTGCTACTGACAGAGGACCCGCTATTCTTCTCCCAGTGTCATTCTGTCTACGGTGAGACAGCACAGGCAGAACAAAAAACAGTCCTGAGGCACAACTGCATCATCTCTGTGTGTGTGTGTGTGTGTGTGTGTGTGTGTGTGTGTGTGTGTGTGTGTGTGTGTGTGTGTGCGCGCGCACATGTGTGTCTAAAAGAGCTAGAAAGAGATAGAGGAAGAGAGTGTGCATAGAATATCTCTTATGTGGATATTTATATTATGATATATGGACTACTATGCTGTATTTGTGTGTGCATGCTCCTGCATGTGGGTCTGTGTATCGTAGCATTTACATTTGTGCTTGGTGTGCGCACATGTTTGTCAGTACGGTAGATGAAAATTTTGTTGAGGTCCCAATTTTTAATTGGCTTTCTCTAATGCTGCGATACTGTTGCTCCACCCCCAAGTAATTGTTTGTAAAACCCTTTCAGTACAAATCTAATTTACCAATACACAGAATCTGATGTAATGGCACAAGAGATACTTAAAGAGATCAGAGCCTGTGTACTGGTGTACTGTGTGTGTGTGTGTGTGTGTGTGTGTGTGTGTGTGTGTGTGTGTGTGTGTGTGTGTGTATGCATGCATGTATGTATTAGGTATTGAGTCCCTGGTGCGCAGTCTGAAGGAGGCTCTGAGGATGACCAACCTGGAGGTGCAGAAACAAGGCCTGCTGCTTCTCACTGAGATACTGGAGAGGTGAGAATGGTCTGTGTGTTAATGGCACTTTAACTCTACTTACAAGGTTCTGATTTCTCCACAGGTATGGTAAGATTACAAGAAAATAGGTCTTCACAAAAGAAATAGAATATCAAATGTTGGTTAGGTTAAGGCTACTGTTAGATTTAGCATTTAAATCACATTCATGAATGGAGGTCATGTGAAGATGTCAAATGATCCAGTAACTGAAATGCTTTATAATACAGGTCATATTCAGGGAAGAGATCATGTAGCAAATTATATTATAATAACTGCTGGATAATGTAATAGCTTGTGAAAATATATTATCAATGTAATATGATGCTGAGGCTTTCAAAGAAGCAGTGGTTTAAGACTGCATCCACTGATTGCTAATTGTCTGCCAGGAGTGCAGGCCCCACACAGACAATTAACAAGGCAATTGGCCTAGCTTGGGTAAAACTACCTTCAATTGGGGGTATGACACAAACAGAAACTGACCAACTAGCAGCTAACAATAGACTATTGATTACAGTTTTTTCCGATTGCTAACTCACATCGGTCCATACTGAAGCCACTTCTTCAAAACTCTTCACACATTGAGCACAACAGAAGTCTATGCGAACCAAACCGTGACTGACTCTTGCCTTGCTTTAACACAAAATGCATTGGTTTCACACAAAAGACATTCAATGACTACAGCTTTCAAAATTCATGAAATCTTTTCTCACTCCAAGTCAACCACCAGCAAAACCATGTGTATCTACAGCCCATTTTGCCAATGCTTACATACTCCTTTCAAAACTGTTCAGCTACCTAACATACAACACAATATATATATATATATACACAACAAAAAACTAGAGAGCACAAAATGATTTACTACTTCAAAGATCTACTGTAATGCTACCTGTTTGTTAGTGTTTTTTAGGTAATTGCGTTATGAGTGACAAAGTGTTGCTGTGGGAGAAAACTAGTGCTGCTGTTTTGGTAGAATTATTTGATTTTGACACAAGTATGCAGTGTTTTGGTAGTTTTGGTGCATTTTGGGTCTGAATTTATTTATTTATTACTGTGTGCATTCAT